>JAPZDY010000011.1:16009708-16028602 GCA_029783645.1 Ctenochaetus hawaiiensis
TGTGTGTGTGTGTGTGTGTGTGTGTGTGTGTTTGGTTCACACAGTTCATCCCTCATCTCTGTAAATCATCTCTCCATAAAGCATAATAAATATTTTGTTTATTAGAACCATTATTAGCAAAATGTCTATTATTGAGGAAATTAATTTATTTCCCTGTTTGTTTTTAATTTCCGGGTTCATCTTTGGTGTTTAATAAATATTCATTAAGAATGTTTGTGGAGTCTGACCTTTTCATTGACATAGATGTCTGATATGAGACATTTATTACACAAGTCTCTTATTTCTGGATTGGATTATTTATTTATCAGTTAGATTATTTAATTTAAACAGACACAGTATATTATACAGGTCTTAATAAACACATATTGCTTAATGAACAGCAGTCTCAGGCTTTTTGTATAACCTTTCCTTTCCCTTCGTCCCTGCAGTGCTGCTGGCGTGTGTGTTCTCCTTCAACGTGGACCAGAAAAATGGTTTGTCGTTCAGCGGTCCACTGGAGGACATGTTTGGCTACACGGTTCAGCAGTTTGAGAACAGCGAGGGGAAATGGTGAGCGTCATCGACTGTGCACTTTTAACTTGCCTCTGTCCTCTTTCACCACAACGCAGTTTCCTCCTCGTCTCATGCTGATGCTGATTTAAACACCATTTCAGTCCATTTCAGCAGCACATGACGGTAATTTAACATGTTGTTTGGTTGACACTTCTAAGATTTCTGCAAAACTTCTAACCGGTAGACATCTAATGAATGTATTTAAATCAATTTAAATGCAGCAGCAAAGGTGATATTGAATACATTTATCTTATTCACTTTATAAAGGTGCTGTTATAACTCAGGTCATGTTACACAGGTGTCATGTCTTATGCACAAGGAATATAAAAGTTTAATAAATGACAAACACTTAATGAAACAGCTTTAAGTTGTTGACATGTTACTTTTCATTGTAAGTCTCTTTATACCATAAGACCAGAGCTTCCTCTTTCTCCAGCTTCTTGAGAAAAATGCATGAACATTTACGGGAATACATATTTGTTCATGTTCACACTCTGATGTAACAGTGTTTTTCAAGCCACAAGAATATATGTGTATATTTTCCATTTACATCCAAATAATCTAGTATATAGTCATAATAGTCACAATAGTTTTTAAGATGGCTAAAGTAAAAGCAAACTTCAAAACCGTGTGATGGGGACAGATTTATTCAATGTATTTATAAAACATGCGACTGTAACATTTTCAACATTTTTGTCATTTATTTAAGGTTTGACCACAACTCACAATATTTTCATAATAGTTGTTGATGGATACGCACAATATTTTGATTAACATTTTAATATTTTCTTGAGATTGGGTTGAAATGAGGATTAAATTAGAATAGAAACTTTGACTACAGTGTAAGATAAATGTATCTAACAAACAGTATCAACTCTTTTTTGTTTGTTCACAAACTGATATCTCTGTTTTATGGTCCTCAAAGTTAAAAATCTCCTTAGTATTGTTTAAAAGAGGCCAAAAATGTTCTCACATGACAACATTTTAAAACACCAAGAGCGGTTTCAACCCAGTTTAATTTATAGCTAAAACATTAACAAAGTGAAAACTCCCTAATTCACCTGTAAAAGTAGGTTTATGAGAGCACGCCAGCTGCTGCTGTAATGAGGATCTTCGCCTTTACTGCTCTCACTGTTCACCGTAAACTGCCCACCAGAGTCTCCGCTTTCTGAGCCTGTAAATACACTGAAACCAAGCGTCCGTGGCTCCTCGCTTAAACAGTCTGGAAGCACATTTTTAAAACCTTGTTAAAAGCTATTAGAGTGTGGTTGATGGCTTTTGTGTCTCTACATTTCTCCTTCAGTTACTCCACTCTTGACCAACCTGTTGCAACACCACGGCCGAGTCTGTCCCTCATTTCTGTACCTGGTGCTGTTCTGCAGAAGATCTTATCAGGCTCATATGAGATCAGTTACAGTAATTCACTCACTGCTAATCAGCAGAGCCAGCTGTGGCTGAATCTTAAAACTACTCCCTCTCACTCTCCAGACAGCACGATTTTGCTCCAGTTCAGAGAGAGGTTTCACCCCAAACAGGTCCAAGTGATAAAGGCCTGATTGAAGAAGTTGAACTTTGAGAAACAACATGAGCAAAGCCAGCAGAGAGCAGAGGGAACGCATCAGAGATCTGAGGAGATGAAAGAAAGAAAAAAAGAGATAAAACAGAATGATGGAGATATTTTTAAATGAAAAGAGGAGGAGAGGCAATAAAAGTAAAGATGATATGTAGCCTCATGTAGCGTTCATGTGTGAGAATATTATGAAGGGAAGAGATGGCGATCTTGAGGTGATGTAAGAGGCAGGTAGCCACAACTGGGAGGTGACTGATTAGTCACAGATGTCTCCATCGGGACCTCCACCCTTCAGCTCTTCAGTGCACCTCAGCGGTGCTGAAAGGTGGATCGACTGCATGGAGAAAATATGTTACATGTGGCAGCTCATTGTTCTGCTGTAGTTTCTTCTGGCTGTGCTTCACCATAAGTTCTGTTTGTTCTCAAAAGATTGTTGGCAAAGATATTAGAAAGTTAACATATAACCGATGCATATATGAAAACCCCACAAATAAATAAATGATTGCTTGTTTATGTAGAGAAATTATAATTTTTTTTTTTGTTTTTGAGATGTTTCAGTCTAAAACAAGGCTTTGAACATACTGACTTCACCTTAAAACAAGTTTAACAATGTGCTTTTGGAAAAGAAAGACAATATGACGTGCTTGAATTCTTATTGAAGCGATGTAAGCTAACAATAAGCTGACGCAGCTAAGAAACGACACAAACACACACACACACTCATAGATTGTTGCAACTCAGGCTTTTATAATCTGTTGTCATTTATTTAAAAATCACTTACAGATGTATTAAAAGAATAAGCACCTCTGTTCCTCCCAGCTGAATATTTGTCGTAAGCAAATCGATATTGTTGTGGTGTTTCTCGCAGGCTGCAGGGAGTGTTGTTGTTCCTCTCTGTGTGTCTTGCTTCAGATGACCAGGGCCCATTAGAGTCGAGGAATGTTAATGAGCCTGTGTGTTTGGAGGAAGGCAGATGACCGACTCTTTTTAGCATCAGATTACCGACGGAGTCACACGATGTTATGCAGCTCACACATGGACATGAATGTATAACACAGACTGGCATGCAGGGCTGCGAATAATGCACATATATGTCCATACTTTACAATATATAACAGCACTGTACCGGTCTGCAAACATCTGCAACATATCATGCATTAGTATATAATTAGGTGAAAATTAAGCAGTAATTGGGCAAATATAATGATATGAAAACCACAAACTCATAAGCCGATACTGCTAAACTTTACCAGCTTTATCAACCAATCTGAACTTTCTGTTTATGTTCAATTTAACTATAAAAGTATAATTAAGGCTAATTTAAAGTGTGAAATTACGCAAATGCTCACCGCTTCCGACCTGCCAATGTTTTTATTTCTGCAGTAATATTTGAATCGTGCTTGTTATCACAACTGTAAAAAGAGTGTGGTTGTTGGCAGCTAACTAACTAACCGACCAATCACAACTCCTCTCTGTTTGTCCAGGGTTCTGATTGGTTCGCCGCTGTCGGGCCAGCCGGCTAAACGGACAGGAGACGTCTACAAGTGTCCTGTTGGGAGGGGGGACAACACATGCATCAAACTGGAGCTGCCAAGTAAGGAGACAGCGTGTGTTTTTGCACTGAAGTCTGTTCATATACAGAGCCATAATGATTAATTAATTCAATGATAAATTGATCAGCAACTTATTTAGATGATCAGTTCGTTGTTTCCATTATGGCTCAAGTGTCTCAGATATAAGAAATTACTTCTTTTCTTTGTTTTATGTAGTTGTTAATGAATTATCTTTAACTTTTGAACTGTAGGTCCGACTAAACAAAACATTTTATGATGTTTCCTTGATCTGTGGGAAGAAAATGTCTTTTTTTTACAAACTACACAAATCAATAAAATCTAGAAAAGAATCTGAACATGTATATGTACTGAGATTATGCAGGTTTTGGTGTAATTGCACTGCTGCGTGTTTACATCCACTGTATATCTGACTGGGTCTCGTGGGGAGGAAGTGGGGCCCATCAGAAACAGGAAGACAGTAAATAAACAAAGTTTTAATGTTTCATCCTTCCAATTATATCTTAATTAAACAGACAAACACAACTTAGCTCCCAGTCAGCAGTCTGCAAAGCCTCTATTAGTGTTTGGATTTGTTGATCCAGGGGGACGCAGAGCTTGTGTGTGCAGCAGATTTGCACACCAACTTTCAGCCGAGGGCTTAAGACTTTTCAACGCAGCTTTTCACACCTCAGAATTATCACATAACTTTAGTTTCAGTTCGTCTGTCATTGGTAAATTACTGGCTTTAAAGGCTGACAGTTTACAGTCAGTGCTGTAAATGATACTCTTCCTCTAACCTCTGCAGACTGCTGTATTTGTTTTATCTCGGATTACTTAGAAAAGCAAATTTCTGAAATCTCACAAACTCAAGTTTAGTCTGGAAAACATCCACTGGGAATCAATTGAACCTGGCAGCCGGAACCAGACCACTCGGCAAACAACAGGGAGTGGTGTGCATGATGACAACAACAACAGGGCTGCAGCGGCAACTGCACGACCTCAGATTTATTCAAAAAACAAATTTCAGTGGATACATGAGACGAAATCCAAGGCCGGCCTGCAGGAGTGATTCGTATTAACATTTAATTTAGGGGAAAGGGCTTTTCCGTCACATGCAAGTCCGATCCCTGTGGAGTAATTTTGGTTTATGCGCACTGACGACGCCCTCGTCTCCATACCGGACTGAGGAGAAGAGAGAGAAAGACAGAGAGAGGAGACCTGCCAAACCATAATGAGCAAATTTAAATTTATATGGTCATTATGCTCTTTTTTTGAAATAATCCTGCTTCCGTCCACCCAATAAAATTAGAAGCTGGTTATTCCAGGACTATTAACTTTAATAATATTATGGCCAGAAACTTGTCTGTAAAACTTAACTGCAGTAGCATTCTGATTGGAAAACTGAATCGAATGACGACCAATAAATATTACAGAGTGGCTATTTGCACCCTGGTGAAGAAAGCCACAAAGTTTTTTACATTTGTCATCAGGTAGTATAAAAGGCAACAAATCTACTTTTGAACGAGGCCATGATGATTTGACCATTTAGGCAGCAGTTTGTGTCCCATCCGAGACCAAGAAAGAGCCAATGCTGATTTTTATTTTTAGACTAGGATGACTAACTATTTAATTTTTCAGTGGTAGTTTGGTCAGTTTAAGCATCAAAGCTGCTTGGTTACAGACTCATGGGTTCATACTAAACTTAATCTGTTAGCTGCACAGTTGCAAAGTCAGTCTGCAGTCTTGCAGGCCAAAGACATAATTAGCTATTAGCATATCTATATATATGCTGATATTATAACTGTAAAATACCAGATAAAAACATATGGGATGCACAAAACAACAAAAATATTTACGTGCATGTAGTGTGTAACTGAAGAGCATGATATTGATCATCTGAAAC
This sequence comes from Ctenochaetus hawaiiensis, assembly GCA_029783645.1. Lineage (NCBI taxonomy): Eukaryota > Metazoa > Chordata > Actinopteri > Acanthuriformes > Acanthuridae > Ctenochaetus > Ctenochaetus hawaiiensis. Next base: position 16,015,287 of record JAPZDY010000011.1, read on the forward strand.
GCTTGATTTATACACCAGTCAACTTCAAGCTAACTCTGGCTATAGTGATGCGAAGCAGCTTTGTTCATTGTCAGCTTCTACATTGTACATAACTTCTCATAATGTAGATACATTTAAGCATAAGCTAGTTTAAAGTCTTTGAACTGTATTTTCTCTTAAATTTCCAATAGGTCTTTCTGGACTAAGAAGGATTGTGTGATAAGTCTGATTTGTTCTGATTGTTATCTGCAATTCACAGTTCACTGGAGACAAAGCATGTATTCTCCTCTGCAGCTCCAAAAAAAGCAGCGTTCAGTCCCACGCGGACGTGTCATGAGGTGCAGGATCTTGGTCCATGTCACTCATTTTAATCAGAGACAAAGAAATGTTGATTTATAAACCAGCTTATTCTCACATGAAAGTGTGATATAGTTCAAGAGTTCGCAGTGTGTATCAAATAAGCCAAAAACATGTGTTAGATGAGAAAAAGATTTTTCAATTCTGTTTTTTATTCTTGACTGACTCGGCTAAACTTAGATCGTCAAATGTCGTTGTTTCACATCAGTAACTATTAACAGTCTTGTCTGTTTAAGAGCAGAGAACATGCCGAAGTCATAAGTGGCAACTAATCAGAATCAGAGATTTTTTAAATATCAAACTTCCGCCAAGAGCTCGATTCCAAATTGAAGTAGCATGTCATTGAGTTTGTGAGAAAATCCCTTGAAAGTAGAGCAGATCCAAAGATTCCCAAGCTGAAGAAGCGGTTTGTCATAACAGTCTAATTTTAGCCACATGTTGTGATTGCTCAATGACTCAAATCCTCTTTTCCCTTCTTCACTGCAACATTTAGTTCTGTTCTATATAGATTTGTAATTTCCATAAGCTACACACCAGGGACGGTATGTTAAAGTAAGGAAACAGCTTTTATTTAACCACATGTCAATGATTGTTACATCTTCTTGAGATGGACAGAAGTAAGAGAGGAGGGTGAGCGGCTCACTTCCTATGGGAAAATACAGTTGAGGAATTCGTCCAGCTGTTCTTCTTCTCTGTTCTTCCTCTCTGTTTGTCTCACTCACTGTTTTTTCATACATATTTTTATTAGAAAACACAACAGTTCCCAACTTACTTGAAGTCAAGGAGAACATGACCATGGGAACCACACTGGTGACCAATCCCAACGGAGGATTTCTGGTAAGGGGGGCGGGGAAGGCGCTGCTTTTTGTGATATATAAAAGGGCTCTAAAGTAAAATCTACATCCTAAACAAAGAAAAAAAAGAACTGAACTTTGCACTTTGGCAGCAAATATATGTTCACTAGACCTTTGCACTCTATGGAACGAGTGGGCTTGACCCTGTAAGTTTCCCAGCGAGGCCTCAGGCCTTTGAATGCAACAGGAAACTGTGAATCAACTGTATATATGCAGAAATGTATAGTGTAGTAGGAGGTAGGGACACCCAATGGGTTTTATGGCCGTGGGGTCCGCTCAAATTTTATTTCCACATGATTATGAGATTAGCAGGATGTGAAATTGCAAAAACTTTGGACTAGCGGTTATTAAATGTGTTTATATTCATGCAAAGTGTAATTTGTGCCAAGGAAATATAGTATGAGGTGTAGTCCTGTGCAGCTGAACTGAAGCTCTAAACCCTAAAAACTTGTGTTAACTTGAGTGTTAACGTAACACTTCAACACTCTGCCTGTGTTTTCATGCTGTAATTCAACACCCATTGTGTTAATATGAAACATATGACAGTTTGAACTGGTAAAGGCTTGGATGTGTTACGTAGAGAGCTGAAGTTCAACCTCTTCTGATGAACCCCATTTCAGAAAATATACGTACAGAAGTCAAAAGAGAGGCTAAGAATTGATTTTTGATTCTTTAGTAACGTTTGTCGGTTTAAAAGTCACACTTGGTGTTTATGTAAAACTGCTTGACTGCATCCCTCGTCTTGCACAATATGTTATCAACACCAACTTCGCAGTCCCCTGAGCACATTTAATTTTGTTTCTCCAGAACAATGACTCAAGTACTATAAGATGGGAAAATGAGTTAGTCAGTTCCAAGTAAGAACATAAAAATAATGTCAATTACATCACTTTTGGCCGTCCTACAACTTTTCAGAGTATCATTTTTGACTTGCAAAACTGTCTTTTAATTGAGAAACACTGTATGTGTAACTGACAGCACAACTCAAACAAAATAAAAAGTCATTTGTCTCTTTCCGTTGACTTTCAATTGACTATTTTTCTCAAAATAAGGTACCATTGTGGTCCACTGGAAGACTTTGACTCTCTATGATCTAATTTTTTATCAAAATCCATTGTGTTGAAGATATTCCCATCATTCTAAAACATATTACTTATTGATGAATGTTTTTGAGAGTGTAAACATAAACTTATAAGCTATTATAACCAGGTGGACTTTGTGAAAATAGTTACCATGGTGATTTAAACCTGCTATACGTTAGCATATAACCACTGTCATTGTTAGTATGTTAGCATGCTAATGTTAGCATTTAGTAGAGCCTAAATTCGATCTCACAGGGCAGTTAGCATAGCTGTAGACTTGTTCTTGTCTTGTTCTTGCACTAGAGTGAACTGTCCCTCGTGAAAGCGCTGAGGTTGTGCAGCATGCAGAGAAATCTGAGGAAATGAGGCTGAAGGATTAATATGCTATTCAATTTTCCAGTTATTGTTGGTCATTTTAAATCTCTGCTTCCTTGCAGGCTCAATTTCTCTGCTTCCCTCTTCTCTTTTTCCCTCTTGGCGAAGGGATCTATGGTGGTTTTTAATAGTCTCTGTGTAATCCCCAGTTTTAGTAGTTCTTTCCTCTTGGTTTCTGTCTTTAGTAGCCTTGAACCTCCTCTCAACCATGACCTCATGCTGGTGGAAAGCTAACCAGTTATACTTCTCAAGTAACTACTGTCTTTTTATTTTGTTTTCATGTGTGTGTTCCCCGTCTCCACAGGCCTGCGGTCCTCAGTATGGCTACATGTGTGGTCAGCAGCAGTACATCTCAGGAGTTTGTGCGAATGTCAGCTCTTCCTTCCAGATCATCAACTCCGTGGCACCGGCAGTGCAAGGTACCAAAATGAGACACAGCAGATCCTCACAGGGGCCCGACAGCATCTGCACAAATTGCCTGTCAGGGATAAGAGATTATAATCTACTCTTCACAGTAGCACCACCCAAGATCCTGACATCAAACTCACCCTCCCTCCCCCTAAACGAAGAGGGAGATTAGCGCATTCTTTTTAATGTAAACTTGTCTGTGTGTCCCATCCCTCTCCGGCGTGGCCCATCCCAGACCTTCTGCTGTGTTGTATGCCCAAGTTAGGAGACAGTTTACTAGGCCTGCGCTCTGTTTCCTGGTAGGGGAAACAGTCTCAGAAGAGCTGCAGAGTAAACAGTCATTTTCTCTTTCTGTTTCTCTTTCTCTGGTTCTTTCAGCTTCAGTTTTGCTGCAGTTCCTTTGACAGGAACAAACACACATACTAGACCTATAATACAGTGCTGCAACAATCCATTAAAATGACTTAAAGTATTAAAATAATTGGGACTTTTTGTTTTCTTGGAACTCACAAGTTGACTCAGAATATTTCAGATCTTAGATGAGTTCGAAAAGGATATTTCCGACCATGTTAATTATTTCTATGGAAACACATCTTCTGCATGAGGGAGATTTGATTCTTCACACGAGATATTTTTCTGACTCATACGTTGAGAGCTGCTGTTCTACATTATTAGTTTAATTTGAAGATGCTGTTTTTGTCTGATCTGGGCACGAGTAAACAGGAAGAGGACTGGATCTAATTTCTTTCTTTGGAATGAAATCTGCTATTTTAGTGATCGTCCATCTTTGGAAAAGTTAAAATAGATACATTAAAAATTGTATTTGAAGTAGGAAAAATCCAACCTTACATAACTGTGGAATTAAATTGGCTATAATTTCTGGCTTTGTTTCAGAGTGTGGGAAGGAGCTGGACATCGTGATAGTTTTGGACGGATCTAACAGCATCTACCCCTGGTCCAGTATCATTGATTTTCTGCGACGTTTCATTGAGAAAATTGAGATCGGACCTAAACTCTCACAGGTGAGTCACATGCATGAATGAAATGGTTATATAAAATAAATAAAAATAGATCCCTGTTGGAACTTATTTTTCTTATACATTTTGAGTTTAAACAATATTAGAAACCAGGTTGTGAAGTTAAGTATGGATGAATAAAAAACATGGATAAACGGAAGCGTTATATAAAGTAAGACTGACATAGAAAAAGGATGAATGAAGGAATATATTTGCTGCCAAGTCAATTTTTCATATTATATTATATTATGAACTTAAGTGCCCTCTGTGATGGAATTTTCCACATTGTGCCAACAGTAAAAATAACTGTAAGATGTCCTTCATAAAAACAGACAGTCTGAAGTGAGGCCTTTTTAGTCTTTTAAGTAAGCCTCTGCCTTACCAAGTTATACCTTGAGTCTATTTCTGTCCTCTTGTGTTGGATCGCTCTTCAAACGGGTGGTTAGTTTTTTATTATGGTTACACTGATCTGGCTTTGAGCTTGTGGAGTTTTCCAGAGGGAAACACTGGAAAGTCTTCTCACTGTGAAGCCCAGTTGTTGTAAGTCACATCTTCCATAGCTGCCGAAGTCCTCTGCCTTCTGTATAAAGAACATTGTGTCATATCAGCCCCACCAGACCCGACCACAACCTCAGCAGACTGTCTGGGAGGGGAGGCGAAGAAGAAAAGAACATTGAAGGAGAGAAAGGGAAAATATATTTAATTTAGGATAAAGCTTATTCGGGAATGTGTGTGTGTGTGTGTGTGTGTGTGTGTGTGTGTGTGTGGTGTGTGTTTTCCAGGTGGGCATAGTGTCTTATGGTGAGACGGTGACTCATCGTGTCAACCTCAGCCAGTTTGACAACACTCCTGCTCTGCTGAGGTTTGTTGAAGATCTTCCTCAGCAGACCGGATTCAAGACCATGACTTTCTTGGGCATTGATACTGCCAGGTACTAAACATCGACCGCTCCTCCTCACTGATGAGCCGCTTAACGCCAGGCCACAAAACATGTCGTTATGACTTTGCAATTGCAGTCACAATTGATGGATTGTGACTTAGTGGACATTTGAACAAGACATTTTCATTTCAAGTAGGCTGAACAATAGATTTAGTTCACAATTAAGCCTTCCTGTCTTTCCCTGGGACACCCAATCAAGATTATTTGGCCATAATTTAGCTTCTGTATTTGGTTTCATTTAACGTTTGTGTATCTTATTATTTATTGAGTGTTTACTCTAAAAAAAGCATCATGAACAACCTCCCTCCAGTCTCTTGAAAGTAATATAAACCAACTTAAGCTACAATAAAGTTGTGTTCCTTGACTGAAATTTTAAAAAATTTCTACCCATCAGGAAGGAGGCCTTCATGCCAGAGCGAGGTGCACGACCTGGGGTGAAGAAAGTCATGGTGATTGTGACCGATGGAGAGTCACATGACTTCTATAATATGAACAAGGTCATTGACGACTGTGATGCTGATAACATCGAGAGGTTTGGCATCGCTGTGAGTACAAGCTACATCTGTGTTGTTTTCAAAGATGAATTATGTTAACAAGTGTGTGTTTCATGGTCTTAGTGAGAAAGGGTAAAGTTTTTTTTCGTCTCCAAGAAAGCTCATTTGTTATAAATGCAAAGGGTGGCTGGAATATGCAGATCATAAGTATAAAAAGTTACATAAAGTCATCTACTGACTCCCGTGATTGTGTACCTTATATATTAAAGCAAGAGAAGGTTAATGGAATACTAAATCACACATTTTTCAGCTCTGATGTTTTATCTATGTTTTCAGGTTTTGGGAGACTACAATCGTCAGAACAAAAGTTCAGAAGAAGTGCAGAAGTTTATCAAAGAGATTGAGTCCATCTCCAGTCAGCCGTTACGAGATCACTTCTTTAATGTGTCCGATGAGGTGGCGTTGTTGACCATCGTTGATGCTTTGGGAAGCAGGATTTTTGCCTTGGAAGGTAAACCTGCCAACAAACATTAACACATATGCATGATCTTTCAGTTTTAAATTTTAACCTACTTTCAGTCCTCATGCACTTGCTTAAAGTTTGATGCAAAGATTGATGTTGAACCAAAAGTCAGTTGAGTAAAACATGAAGCTCCAGCTAGCAGCTGATTAGCTTAGCTTAGCAAAGAATGCAAACTGTTGTAAAATCCACCAACCAGCACCTCTAAAACTCAATAATTTTATGTATCTTGTTTGTTTCTACACAAAAACTGTTGTGAATAAAAAACATGGTAGTTTTAGGTGAGTTATCTGCCACACATTTTTTTAAATACACTCCCAGACTCTTTTCTTAATGCGAGTTAAATGAAAGGATCAATGCCTCTGCTAATTTTACAGCCAATTAGCTTAGCCTAGCTTAGCACACAGATAGAGAGCCAGCTTTGCTCTGTGTTAAATATACTAAAAAAACGTCCTTGAACTAACAATCAGATCAGTTTTCTCTTATGAACCACTCTAGAAAAACATCATAGCACCTTTTAAAGAATTTGAGTCCTTTAAAGCCTTCAGTATAACAATTTTCTTTGGCACACTGCCTATTTTTATGAAAAATGTTAAAATCATTGTTTCTTATTTTAGCTACAACTGGCAATTTCACCTCATCCTTTGAGATGGAGATGTCCCAGGCCGGGTTCAGTGCACATACTTCCAAAGTAAGTCTAAAGCCAAGTATTTATCTCAGGGGAATATACAAATACCATATTTGCAAAGTAGAAGTCAGTGGGTTATTTTAAAATCACTGAACCAAAAAGAGACATGAGTGTGTCATATCTTTAGATCACAGTAAGGATTACAAATCCATAAGCGTTACGCTCAGTCATGGATTGTTTATTTTGTGTGCTTGCCTGGCGTGTGTGTGTGCGTGTGTGTGTGTGTGTGTGTGTGTGTGTGTGGGCGTCGATGTTTGCTGGATTAATAAACTTCCTAAGAAAATTTACAGTATTATCTCTGGTGCATCTTCAAGCCTTTGGTGATTCACTTCGGCCAGTTTGAGTTTCCAGACATAGACTCTCTCTGTCCTCTCTGCTCGCACGGCTGCAGACTTCAAACTGACTGTGTTTTGTCTGATTGCACGAGACTGTGTGAGATGGACAGTGAGAAAGACATGGAAAGCAAAACACGAGGCGTGGACGGCAAGAGAGACAGCGAAGGGGTTTGAATCGGTTGTTTGTTCACTTATACGTTAAAAAAACAACATGATTGCCTTTGCCCCGCCACACGCCTCTTGAATTCATTCATTAGGTATTTCCTATGTCTGTTTCAACTGGCTCCCCTCTTACGCTTTACTTCCTGTCCTTCCTGACTCACGTTTATCACCTCCTCCATCACTCTGCACTTTGCCTCAGTGGCTGCAGTGGCTCATTCCACTTAACAAAACTAGACACAACCAAAATGAGTTGCTCTGCGGTTGTCTAAACACGTGAAGCCTCTTTTTTAATGGTCAGCAGAGGGAGAGAGCCTCCTGACGCAGTTTATTGTGAGTAATGATACATGTTGTGTCCTGTGTGTGACCCCTCCCCTTCCTATTTGATAACTCTGTTTCCTGTAGACAAAACAAGATTGATTGTAGACTTGTGTCACAAATATTCCATTTAACAAACTGGCCAAATTTCAGCAGTATTTACACTTTTTGGTCTCTTCCAATTGTGTTGTAGTTTTTTATTTAAGTGCAATTTTGTGTTACTTACGCACAGTGTTGTCATTTTATGCTAATTAATACCTCTTTGTCACTACATGCAAGCCAAAAAATACTGTATTTCACGCTCCACTTCATTTATTTGACAGCTTTGCTTATGTTAAAGGTTCAGTTTTTAGATGCAAATTTATGTTTAACAGATAAAATATAATTTTATTGAATTTTCCTCCAAAAAGCATTACAAAATATTTAAAGCTCTTCATCTTCCACCAAGGCCTACACACGGTGCATCAGTGATAGCTTTACAGCAGTACATATAAGTACTCTTTTAAGGTTTTTTTCTGCATAATGAGTACTTTAGTTTTGTCACTGGTCTTCATATCCACTCTGTTGTCTCCGGTAGGAAGGTGTGTTACTGGGAGCTGTGGGAGCGTATGACTGGAATGGGACAGTGGTGATGCATACTGGTGGAGGGACAGTAGTTCCAGGAAATGACCAGTTCTTTGACCCAAACAAGGAGGCCGGGTATGAAGGACTGGCTGGATACCTTGGTGAGTTGACTCTTAAAAACCCTAAAAATAACATATTTACTCATTCAGCTTCTTGCTGTGAGTTACTGGGTTTTTGTATCAATTCAGGAAGTCATGATTTGGGATCGAAACAGTTCAGGAAGTTGTAATACTCAGCCCGTCTTTGAGGTGTCCTGCTACGATTTTTAAAAAGGAAACTTTACACTAAGTCCATTTTAGTTACACAACGCATTGATACTTTAGTATCATTCGGTGCAACAGAGAATTTTTTGATTTTCCACAGATAATCGGAATATTCTGTCCTCTAAAATTTTTTGTTGCAGTACCATGAACGACCACTGGAGCAAATTTGCAGCAAAGAGTAGTCGAGTTACTTTATTAAAAACATCCAAGAAACTATCAGTGTCTTCATATTTTTTTAAATCAAAGGTTGCCTATTTAGTTGTTAAAAGTTAATATTATTTTAAAACACTGATGATTTGAAGTAATTTTGCAGAGGCTTTAAGCTAAAAAAAGCAACATAAACCTGTCAATAAGCTGAGTAAAATAGAGAGAATAAACACTGTGGTGCAGTTTTCACACTTGCATGAACAGCTCTTTGTGAGCTGAGTACTTTTGTGTTAAACAGTAAGAGAGATAAACTAGATCCCTCAAGAGATTATGTGAAGTTTTACAGCTGCAGAATAAATATGGAGTTTCTGTTGCATGGAGGAGTGAAGATTCATCATTTGTCAAAATGTGACAGCGGATGCCTCTGCCTCTCTGTCACATAAATAATATACACAGGCTCTTCTCTCCTCCGTCCTGCTGCCTTATATGGTTTGTAGAGCAACTGCAGCGTCTTCATATCAAGTTATTTAATCAACATGTCATTAGAAGGAGCACTGGTAGGTCCAGGCTCTCGTACTGTAAACTCAGCTGTTGGCACATGTTCATACCTAAAGGTCTGACCGCATACACAGCCTTTGTGTGCTCGTCTGTGTGTGTGTGTGTTTGTGTGCATCCTGCCAGTTTCCTCCACACAGTAAGATGTAAACAGCTGGCTGAAAATGCATTTAAAAATATCCCTTAAGGAAAGCCAGGGTGTGTTTTTCTTTCTATTCAACTGCATGACACATTCCTTTAAGGAGTGTGTTTGTGTTTAATGCAATATAAATATACCCACGTGTCTCTTCAGGTTACGATGTTCAGTCAGCATCCACCCGTGACGGAGTGCTGTACATCACAGGTGCACCGCGCTACAACCACACAGGCAGGGTTGTTATCTACCGTCTGGATGAAAACAACCAAGTCGTCGTCTCACAGATACTGAAAGGTGAACAGGTGAGTCTGTGTGATTCATGAATCCCCAGGTGGTTATTTTTTGCAGAAAAGGTGCTTTCATCAATTTATGTAAAAAGTTGAAAGATAATACTCCAGGGCTCAGTGTCTGCTGATGTCCTTGTAGTGTACTTTAAAGGAAATGAGACTGTTTTAATTCCTGAAGAAATGTGTTTTTTCAGTGTTTACAAATTGATCAATTTGTTATTACTATTTAAAGCTGATTTTGTGTGCTTCATTTGCCCTTATATATCCAAAACTTTGTATCTTACATTTGTCTGAGCCTGTCAGACAAAGAATATACACAGTGTTGACCCTGCAGGGAGTGAAAAATGAACTGTGAGTGTCTCAAACCACAAGTTAAAAGCTCAGAAAACCCTCTCATGTGTAAGCGTACTCTGTATGAAAATTGCTAGTTAAGAACACAGAGCTTTCCTCATCTTGTATTTTACATCAGTAATGTTAGAATATATATATATGTATATATAAATATAAATCATGCTGTTTCCTTTAATTTAGCCAGTCACTTACGTATGATTACAGAGTCTGAAAAATTTCACACAATACTTTAAAACATGTTTCCTTCCTTATAAGGTTTTGTGGTAAACCACCTGCCACCTTCCCGTATCTTGTGCCATATACTGTAAAATCCAGGGCTCTGGCCAGATGGCTACAGCTAATGGCTAATTTGGCTCTCTGGGCCAGCCGGGAGGTATCCATCTTGAGATAATGAACATTTTCCACCCATCACTTTTGTAATTTGTGCAGTTTAACACACAAAAAAACATGTTCATCTCCCCATGAGCTCTCATAAGGTGGTTTGGTTTCTACCATCTTTATTGTGTGTCCATCTCATGTATGACATTGCTCAGATTGGTGATATTTTGTACTATAACAATTGCAGACACTGACAGGTGATTTCTGACCTCTGTGTTCAGATTGGTTCCTACTTTGGCAGCGTCCTGCAGACGGTGGACGTAAATGGTGATTCCTACACTGATGTCCTCTTGGTTGGAGCTCCAATGTACATGGGCACGGAAAGGGATGAGCAGGGACAAGTCTACGTCTACAAACTCAACCAGGTACAGATGATCTGATGAAAAAAATTAGGTGTTATTTATGTTTTTGTGCATATTTAATTGAAAGAATTTGTGGAAGAAAAGTTTCATGGCAGTGTTTCCTGTTTTTTCCTTTGTTCTTTTAACAGGGTGGCCAGTTTGAGCACGAGTTCACTTTAAAACCTGTCAATCAATCCTGTTGTACCGCCCACTCAGCCACCTGCACTAATAAAAATGAACCATGCGGTGCTCGATTTGGTACAGCCATTGCAGCCGTATCGGATCTAAACCTTGACGGGTTTAATGATGTAGCGATCGGTGCACCTCTTGAGAACGACCACAGAGGGGCCGTCTACATCTACCACGGAGACAAGACGTCTCTGAAAGAAAAATATGTGCAGGTGAGAACAAGTTCAGAGCCACTCAATGAACAGTTACCAACAAAGAAATGCAGTTGTTTAATTAAATTTAAAGAAAATTCTGGCATAATTTCCCATAAATGTGGCCATTGTGGTTCTGCGAGTTGTGCAAACTTTGAACTCACCACCTCAGGAGACAAAGTCTCTTGCAGAACAAAGTTTATCAGGGCATGTGACACAAGGCTCCCTCAGCTTTCCAAGTGCTGATGGGTAAAACACGAAACCACATTTTGGTTGTTGCAAAAGCTTTTTGCAATTGCTTTGAAAGGTCGATGGTTGTCTTTACATGTGAAGGAGGTGAAACACATCCTCCATGATGACAGCCCTGTCGATCAGAGCTGCAGATTCAATTGTTGTGACTTAGTTACACAGCTGGCATCACTCTCACCCCTGGACACATCTAGATTTTCCAAATCTGACATCAAAAGGTCCTATTTTTGGTAGCCAAACTTTTCCTCGTCAGTCAGCCGTGGAGAGCAGTGAGCGCAGGAACAGATTTCCTGAGTGTGTTTCAGGGCGGTCCTGTTCCCTTTCTGCCATTCACCATTTGATTCAGCATCTCATCTGTGTAATGTGGTTCAAACAAATATGGTAGGCCGTCAAAGTGAAATGACTCATGATTGTCCTAATAGCAATTCATGGAATAACATTAGAACCACATGCATGGATTAATATGCAAGTCGATTGGATTAGCCGGCAAGTTGCCCCCAGTGTAGATCCCTGTGTAGTTACCCTTAATGACTATTACAGGTGGCTGCTTTCAGTGCATGAGACGAGCATTTGAAATCATGTGAAGATCATGTTTATTTGCATAGCTGTAGGGGGCCCCTGCTGCAGTGCACAGTTAGCATGACCCGCAAAGCCACAGTAGCCACATTCATGGAAATTACCCCGTGTTGAAATAAAGCCAAATTCCCTTGTTAACATGCTTCAATGGACCCTGCTGTGTCTCCTCAGCGTATTCCTGCAGGTGGGGATGGTGAGAAGGTGAAGTTCTTCGGTCAGTCCATTCACGGCGTCATGGATCTGAATGGAGATGGAATCACTGATGTTACCATAGGAGGTCTGGGAGGGGCTTCGCTCTTCTGGTGAGACATGGCCCATCCTCACATGTAAACATTCACTCCCAAAACTGCACATTCCACTTGAATCATTACCAGCAGCAGCGCCTGTATCCTCAAGACAACATCTTCCATGTCCGTCCTGCATTGTTTTACTTGGGTTTAGACAGCTGCGCATGTCCCGCTGGGCTCGCAGGCTTGAGACCAACAACTTCCTAATGATCTCTCTGTTAAAACCCCTGGCTACATACTGTTGGACTCCAGCCTGCAGTCTTTAACCCACAAACAGCGTGATTTAGCTTCCCAGGCAGACCTTCTCCCACAGCTTCTATTGGCAGAGGCTCAGCTAAACTGTGTGAAAACTCCAACTCCCAAGTGGCTTAGAGTTTAAACAGGATTTAGCATCAGGCGGCTGTTCTTCCTGGACTGTTGGCTGCCGGGCAGTCAAAGCTGAGGCCAACTCTAATACTCAAGATGCTTCCGTTTCTTGTTCCTCTCTTAGAGAAAGTGCATGCATGTGCACAGTTCAGCACTTATGCACCGTTTTTTTTAGAAGTTGCCATGCTTGTTTTGTCTCACCAGGTCCAGGGATGTCGCAGAGCTCCGTGCCAACATGACTTTCAACCCTGTTAAAATCAACCTGCAGCAGATTAACTGTGAACACGGTGGACGCAAGTCTGTGTGTGTGAACACTACGGTGTGTTTCGACTACAGCATCAAGTCTGACCAGCAGGACTTGAACACTGAGACAGGTGAGCCATTCAGCATCCCTTGTTGATTCATAGGTCCTTTCAAGTGTTTTGTGTTTTATTGCTCTAATGTTTTTTTCCTGTCTTGTCCTGCAGAGATTCGCTACAATCTGACTCTCGATGCTCTCCGTGCAAAAGCCAGAGCCTCATTTATTACCTCAGACGATAAAAGTGATCGTAAGATTACCAAGAGCATCACCATGAGAGACAGAGAGAGAAGATGTGTGCAAGAAACCCTCATGATGTCGGCAAGTGCTCTCATCTTTTTGATGTTCACATGGGATCATATATGGTTTCTCACCTGTAAAGTAATCCACCCAAAACTGCACTTTTGCCCCGCAACCTCAAAACAGAATAGTCAGAATGACTGTACGCTTTCAATTTATGTAATGTAACAAGCATTCATGAAGGTTATATTTGTATTAAAGGCTTGTTAGATATGTAAATGGTGTTTTGAGCCAGAGAGGAGATGGGACAAAG
>JAPZDY010000011.1:16036078-16057372 GCA_029783645.1 Ctenochaetus hawaiiensis
GGGAGGTTATGTGCTGAAATGGTGGTGTTGTTGTAGAGCTGGGGTAGGCAGTTTAGTTTTTGTTGTCACAGTGCAATAAATCAATAGTAATCTTTCAGCATTTTGTAATTCAAGTGCTCTGAGGGAAAACCTTGACTCCTGCACCTTAATAGTGCATCTTTGAAAGGATGAAGGGGACCTCAGTCTAGTCCAGTTTTTATGCCTTAAAGGGGGAACACATGAAGTTTTGCAGTAACAAGACAGCTCCTTTTGTTGCTGCGTTGAACTGAGATTTTGTGATAGCAAAGTGGTACAAGACAGCAGTGAGAGAAAGGCAGAAGGTTTTGCATTGTGTGTGTTCAGATTGCCTCCCTCAGCTTTAAACTAAGGAGATATGTTGTAGTATTTAGTGAGTTGTAGAAGTGTTGTTGCACATAGTTTTGACTAGCTGTTTATTCCTGTTTTCAGTCTTGATGCTAAGCTAATCTAAACTACCTGGGAGTAACTGTTTCACAGAGAGACATGAGAGAGGTTTTGAACTTCTTATCTAAAGTCACTCGAAAAAAAGGGAGGAATTGGCATATTTTTCAAAATCTTGAACAATTTCTTTACTATAGATAGTTATTCACATCTGTAAAGAGTAACTATTTTACTTTTTAGTTTTGTAACTGAGATTTCTGCTCCTCCAGATGGGCTTCTTCAAGAGAAAATCTAGGGACGACTACAGAAAGGAGGATATGATGGACTGAGGTAATGAGACATCTGAAGCTCTGTGACCGGCTGCTCTCAGAGCCACCAGGTCGCACAAAGCGACAGACAGACTTTAAAACAGACGGTCGGACAGACGGTGGAGACGCCATAAGACCCACAGACACCTCAGCGCTACAACACAGCGACGACCTGGAAAACACAGTCACCATTCACTGTCTCCTGTGCAGGTCTGAGTCAAATAACGTTTGCAAATACTTTCCAAACCTCGTCCTTGGGTGACACTAGGTTACAACACAAGGGCTAGTCAGATGATCTCATGCACAGAAAGTGCTTATGCAGACTTTTTCTTTTCTAATGTAATAAAGCGGTGACACCAATGGCAAAACGCATGCGAAGTATTTGCAAATAATATTTGTTCTAGATCAGCTTCTTTCTTGCAGATATTATACAATTTGCATTAATTCAGCCAAAGAATATGTGAGGAGGAAAAGGAAGCCATGTCTTACCAGGCATCTGTCAGCAAAATAGTATATATCCCTATTGCAAACAGCAGTTTTTCACAAAAACCTTTAGAGCTCAGTGAGCTGCACTCCAGCTTCAGCGGAAAAAAGTACTCAGGTTTTTCGGTATGAAGATCCGATGTCGCTTACGCCACCTCACATACTTTCTATGTCATGACAGCAAATATTTCCAAAGATGTGTTCGCTTGTGAGACATAAAATATGTGAAACTTACATGTGTTGGAGCAATCTGTCTGATAGTTTAGACTCTTGCTTTGAAGCTTACATGCTTGGTTAGTTCCATGAGACACTGTACCTTGTAGCATTTTACAGCATTTTGGTTTCTTTTCTTATTTTTTAGCTGAATTTTAACAATGTAACATGGCACATGTTTAATTTCAAAACGTTGGCTAAAGACACTGACCTAACATGAGGTTCATTTTAAACAAAGGTTCAGTCTGTATGCTTTTATTTTTTTATACTTTTAAACTTAGTTAACCAGTTTAAAAAAACAAGAAAAAATGTCACAGCTCTGATGTTAAATGTTTGTAATTAGTGTGCAAATCCAAAACTTTTGATTGTACTGTAAATATAAGTAAATGCTCAAAAATGTAAAGCTTAAATGTACATAATTGTGTTTGCTATAGTTCATGTAATTTAAGAGGTTTTTGTGATCAGTGGTCAGATTCGAGGATTTTGCTCAGGTGCTACAAGTATCATGAACGATGACATAAACATTTGACATGTAAGAAAAGTATCTGGCCTAGTTTTAAAAGCTGATGCAAATATGTAAATATTGTTATTTTTTTGATGAGAAAGTGAAATCTAATTATTCTGTACTGAAAATATACACAAAGATGAGGGTTTGTATCCACTAACTTGGCTTTTATTTGACTGAAAGTGATGTTTCAAGCCTGGTGAATGATTGTGTTTTTTAGGATTTAACATGATTGAGATGAGATACGATTGTGGCTTTTTTTGATTTAAACCTTTTAATTTGCTAAATGGAAATGTAAAATTTCTTCCAGTGTATGTTTCTATGTGTCCTCATTCACCAGCAGTTGCCAGATAGGAAATAGGATCTTTTGGTTGGTGGTAGTGTAGACAAGCAACAACATGTACACAAAGTATTAGCATCCTGTAAGCTCAATGTCTAGGCAGTACAAAGTGCCGTGCAAAGTTATTTTATCAGGTTTTCTGTCTTGTTATTGTTTCCAGAAATTGCACAGCTACACAATATGTTAAAAGAGATTATATTGTATATTGGGGAGACTGAGTTTGTGCCTCTTCCTCGACTTTTTCCCTCATAAGACAGCGAGAAGACGAAGAGGCAGCTCTCAAATACTGAAGTACTCCTCAGCTCTCACTCTCCACTGACATGAAGCACATGTAATAAGTTGTATGTACAGAATGTGTAACTGTTGTGCTTATGCACGAGGGTGGAGTCTCCAGTCTCTCTTTGGGTTTGTTTTCTCAGGCGTAGTCCTCTGTGAAAGGCACAAAGTGAGAGCTGCGAGCTCCACACCAGCCTTCTACACTGCTGTGAAGTCTTTATTATAATGCACTGGTTTGTCAGACTGTATTTGTCCTCATCAGCACAGAAATGAACTGAATCTTATGTACAAAAAATAAAGACTTTTTACGAAATAAATACTTGCTCATCGATTCCTCTGCTTGTTTTGTTGTCAAATGTACAACAGATTTGTAACCAATTGATTCGATCAAAAACTGAAAGGTGCAGCTTGAAGATCTGTCAATCAAAGCAAATCAATTTCTTCCACTTAGGGCAAACATTTTCACACAGAACAATTAACTCATTTTTTTCTTAAATTAGCAAACAGTGGGTATTTCTACTAAAGTGATCTATTTAAGTGGATTATTCAATAAAATGATTAGCAACTATGATAACTAACTAATGATTGAAGTCAATTGACTTACTTACTGAACTTTAAGATTACAATTAGTGGGATTATAATTTCCAGTATGAGTCACAACTAAACCACAGAGAAGGCCGATAGAAAGAAGAGATCATGCTTCATGGAACAACACATACAATACAATACAGAAATAATACACAATGGGAAGTGCATTCTTCTTCTTTTTTCTTCTTCTTCTTCTTTTTCTTATTATTATTAGTTAAACAAATATGTTTTTTCTTTCTATTGTTTTAAAATGTTTAACTTTTTAGTGTTTGGGTTTTATCTGCTGTAAATCCCACCGCTACCCCTTGATTTCTTATTTTTATTTTTTTGAACGCACTTGTTGAAGAAGTAGAAACATCACAGTGTCGAAATACACTGTTACAGGCATGAGGTAAGGAGTTAAACTACGCTAAAAAAGTGTCAACATCAAAATAGATCCACAGTACTAAAAGAAAAAGTATGGCTAATTTCAGAGTTTTATACAATAACATACCTGATAAAAATTAGGCTATTGATAATAATCACTTTAATGCTGCAGCTGGTGGATGAAGCTAATTTAAATGCCTTTATATACCTCAGAACAGCTTGTAAATTAATTAAGTGTTTTCTTTTGTTGATTATCGTTCGCATTACTATAAGGCCACTGAACTATTATCTGAATCTGTAAAGCAAAAAAAAAAATCAAATAGACATTTTTCCTCAATTTGTAGTGGAGAATAGGTAGCAAAAGTTGAACTACTTAACTTTTTAATTATAAGCTTTTAAGGACAGTACATGATTAAATGTTACCTATTTAGTTACGTTACACCACCGAAAAATAGGAAAAGGAAAGTACACGTTTGATCTAGTGGGATGATCATAATACTTTTTACCTTTTTCATTACGTATCTTCTAATTTAATATTTTGAAAGTGTCTTATTTCCACTATATTTTATTAGATAAAGGATTCATAATCCTTCTTCCAGGACTGGTGGAAGATGTTTGCCCATTGAAGGCATCCCTCTGGCTTGTGTTGATTTCTGCCAGGCAAGAAAAAGGGCAGCTCCCAGTTGTATCGACTTTACAGCCCGAGTGATTTCATGTAGGAGTGCGCCGCACAGTGTTCACCCGCAGCATTTAGCGATAGTGACACAGGGAGGGGAAGCAGAACAAACTGTAAGCTGTTGGCGGATCCATCTTGCTCGAAAAAGAGACGAGGGTGAAGGCTTTTCTTCAGTTTACTATTGAAAAGACTGTATCGTTCCCCGTTAATCGCGCTGGGGAGCCCGAGGAGGGGCTGTGCCGCTGTTTGTAGGATGTCCCGACATGAGGGTGAGTTGATAATCAGGTCCATAGTGCCTTGGTTGGTGGCTACATTACCTGAGCAGCTAGCTCCTTAGCTAGCTTTGCTAAGTTCTTATTCAAGTCAGGGGGAGTGTTGCGTTTTTCGCGGCTTGTTTTTGGGCTTGTCCTCACACATACGCATTTGCCCTGAACATCTCTGGTGTACTCATATAATTTGTGTTTCCTAATTTGAGTGAAACGATTGCAACTTCTCGTAACCTGTTCGCAATGATATGGTAACATTGCGGAGCTTAGCAGTTAGCCGTTGCTAGGTACTGCGTTGCCTTAGGTTAGCTAGGGCTAGCAAGCAGGCTAATGTATGCTAACATAAGGAGTCGTTGGTGTAAAAGGCTGCGATGTAATTTTGCCTGTTATGACGCTCAAATCGCCATTACTTGTTTACTATGATGTATTCAAAGATAATTAGTATCGACATTTGTTTACATTTTGAGGTACGTTTTAACATAAGAGCTTGTAGCGCTAATGCTAGCGCCATACTGTCCCGTCTGGTCACATAACCTAATGTTGTTACTGAATGCACTGTCATCAAGAAGAAGAGAGAAAGTCTAAGGCCTCTGACCATAGACAGACTAATGACTAAGTTAGCTAGCTGGTAGGCTACTGTCTAGCTAGAGATAAGTTACTGTTTGATGACTGTAAACCAGATGGGACTATATAATTGATTCGCTTTAGTTACTACTTAACGTTAGTTTTTAGCAGGCCATATAAGAGGTTAATCTTTCTGTTCAATCACCTCGGAAGTTGCTATGGTGTTTAATAACGCAAACATGAACACAATACAGTTAGATAGCACCAATAAACTAGAGGATTGCTGATGTAACTTGCTTTAACATGTTTAAGACAGCGTAGATAACGTGCTAAATTGTCCCTTATGGGCAAGGTAGTCTTTGAAAAGAAACTCAGTGATTTTCCAAGCACTCAAATTTTCTTCCAAAAAGTGGGTTGTATGTTCACATGAGGAAGGCTCACTTTTTTTAAGTCTCAGGTGGCACACTATCTAGTACCTCAGTTTTTGTCAGTCTCTGTAAAACCGGCTGTGGTGGCCAACCTTTAATCAACACATAAAAGCTTATAACTGCATATTGCCAGTTGATTTGTTTGTTCCTACCTCTGTTAGGTTGATAAATGTTCTTTTTTGTGGAAATTTTCTCTCTGTATTTTGAAACCAGATCAGTCCCAACAAGGAAATTCCTTAAATGCCATCCAGTGCTTACCAAATAAGGTGTCTTTCCCTTCAAAGGAAATATCAGTGAGTCAGGAGTTGGAATATTGAAAAACAGTATAATGGTAACTATGATGTCTCACAGCAAAATAAATTAGTTGTGTCCGCTGAGCAATATGCCAGTGCTCAATTTGAACTGAAATAAGTAGTTAAGATTGATCAAGCAATGAGATCTGATAAAAATTGACTATATGACTTGTAATTATAGCAATAATCTACCTGAAGAATAGAAAAAAATGGCTGACAATGTGCTTGTCACTTTTGTTGGCTCCACTATACTTCCCATCTCTCTTGACCAATTTGGTTCTTGTAGATCTTAGTACATACAAAGAAAACATTTCCCCTGAAAAAAATGTGAATATTGGTATAAATTAATAAGAAAAAGCTGTAATGAAAACAGCTTTTAAATGCTTAATATGTCAGTGGCGTGCCTCTGAGTTGCGTCTGTGGGACCTTGCTTGTGAAGACTGAAATGCCAGACTTCTTTGTTGCTGGCACTTGTGGGTTGGTGCCACTCCAAAACACATGCTCATGTAAGTGAGACTGGCTTGCAGATAGAGATTGCTTTTTCACTTTCAGCCTTGGTGACGCAGTTATAAGGAATTTGTGACTTTATTGTCAGGTCCACTTGTTTGACTTTACATTCCCCTTTTCTCTTTTGCAGGCGTGAGCTGCGATGCATGTTTAAAAGGGAACTTTAGAGGAAGACGGTTCAAGTGTTTAATTTGCTACGACTACGACCTGTGTGCATCGTGCTACGAGAGTGGAGCTACAACAACGAGACACACCACAGAGCACCCCATGCAGTGTATATTAACCAGAGTAGACTATGGTATGACAGCTTAAAGTTTTCTAATTATACCCAAATCAATCGCATCTGTGTCATGCCTTGATTATTGTATATTTTATCACTCAACTGTAGCCTCCTCTTTGATTGCAAATCAGTCATCATATTATCAGTCTCAGTTAACGTAATTTATTAAGCATAGTGTTGTTCAGAGCTGCTTATGTTTGCATTAATAATCCAAAATATTCCTTGCCATTAATTATTGTTTTGACTACTGTGTTCCTACAGACCTGTATTATGGAGGAGACACTTTTTCAGTAGAGCAACCCCAGTCATTTACATGTCCTTACTGTGGCAAGATGGGCTTTACAGAGACGTCCCTACAGGAGCATGTTACCTCAGAACATGCTGAGACTTCCACAGAGGTGGTGAGTGTACTGCGCACATTAAGAGACTGTGGTATTTGTAACTTCTGAGTTGTAATGTCATGTATTACTCAAATATTTTATGCACAGAACTTTCAGATTTTTTCCTTTTCTGCTGTAAGCAGCTCCAGCAGCCCGGCTGACTTCAACTGTCCTGCTGTATATTGAAGTTATTAGATGGAGAGCCTCTTTTTTTTTTACTCTCCTCTGTCGACATCATTTCAATTCAGTCTGCTACTGCTGTTGAGCACTGCACTTCAGTCAGCTAAAATGACTTTTCAGAATGTGCACGCAGAGGACATTCATGGATTACTTGTTGTCAGAGCAGGATTTTATGAGCAGTGTCCACTGCTGAGTAAACTGAGCAGAGCAAGGCAGGTCAGGCTACTACTGGCAGTGTTGACACTTGCTTGGCTGGCTAGCAGGTAGTCTGTTGGGCAGCAGCAGCTCCACAAGCAGTCATTCTGCCTGTAGACTTGTCAGATTCTGTTACTGATCCCTCAGCAGAGAGACACTCACTATAAAAGTGAGAGGCCTTGACATGTAAGACTGGAGATATTTTATTCTGTTTATCAACATAGTACATTAAAAAAGACCAAAATCAACCATTTTTAATTTAATCCCCTGACACTTCTTGACTTCCCAAACCTGTTTGCGCACTTAGCCCTAAGGCATCTTGTTCTGTCTAAGGAAATATACATCTTTAAGAACTGCTCATTAATATATACTTCCACTTCTTAGTGGCAGCTCACTTCACACGGACAGCAAGTAAATTCTCAAACAGTGGAGCGCTGTAGTTCTTAGCAAATGTTATTCAAACAGCAGTAAATGGTGCATTTGTTAGGGACTGTTTCCAGCAGTGGATTAATACATATTTGGTGCACTAATGATTATTTACAGTAGCAGGATGGTGTATGTGGGATTGACTCAATATAAAGGACAGTAGCCGTGTTCATCGGAATGAAGAAACGTGTCACCCACTGCAACAATGTTGCTCATTCATGTGCTTTTAATCGTTTTAGACAACAATGGAGCACTATGAGAGAAAGAAAGGAAGATATGTCAGGGATTAGCTGCACAGACAACATTTGTTAGTTTAATAAGTTGATTGTTGGTTTTGGTCTTCTCATGCCATCCTTTTCTTTTAGATAAGGATAATTTTTTATAGATGACACTTTTTTTAAAAAAAAAAAAAAAAAAGGATGCAGACAGAAACAAGACAGCAGATAGAGAGGAAGTGTTTCTGTAACCTGTTGCTGTGTTACTGTGCTCCATTAATGTAAAGGATGTCGCTTACTAAGGTGTTAAATTGCAGTTGCAACTGCAAATTTGATGCACTTGTGTGTAGGTGCTGTGATACCTGCTTTGTAACAAGGGGAAGTGATATGTAGTAATTGCTTTAATGGATTAGTTGTGGTGGAATGTTCTGTAATAGTAAAGTTTGATGGTCTCCATCTTGGTGTAGGCAGACGTAGGAAACACAATGGAGGGGGTTTGATTTCACTGCACAGTCATCCCTCCTTTACACTTTTTTTTAGTTTGATTTTGGGCAGCATGCAACAATTATTTTCAATATAGCTTAATCGCTGCTTATTTTCTCAATTAATCCTATGTAAGAAAGAGAAAAAAAATCCTGTTATAATTTTCTGCTGTCTGCAGTGAATTAATTAGATTACTAATTTTGTTCATTGGGTGTTATGTAAATAACCCCATAGTAAACTGTCAAGTTCAGTATGCACAATAGGTGCTATATTTACTTGCTCACACTTACAACAATAGATGCACAAAAAAAGTGTCAAGCTAAAACTTGACTAAAATAGTGACAACATTTCTCAGTTCGTATGCTAATGCTTCACTGTGAGGTGGCGAGCAAGGTCTCATCCAAATTTAGTCACTTTTGAATAATGCAATGGCCACAATGCCAAACTCAAGACTTCAAAACAGCAGTTAACCAACCAATGGCTGAAGTTACTGTGGCTCTCTTTACTATTTATTATACACTGAATGAGTCAAACAGAAACCTCTCACTCTCTCATTTCAGATCTGTCCAATATGTGCTGCCTTGCCAGGAGGGGACCCCAACCACGTCACAGATGACTTTACGGCTCACCTCACACTTGAACATAGAGCACCAAGAGATTTAATATCCTTTCTGGATCTCCACCCACTGGTGTCGACATAAAGATGATGTTTAAATGTCCAAAAAAGATTGATATCATACATTCTGTGACAGCATTTAACCTTAACAGTCCTTGTTTACGATGAGTCCAGCAGTGTTCGACATGTACGTAGGATGTTCCACCCTGGACGAGGACTGGGTGGTCCCAGAGCACGAAGGACAAATATGCACTTTACTAGCGGCTCCACAGGGGGACTCTCATCCTCCTCATCACAGAGCTCCACTTACACCCCCAGTAACAGAGAAGCAATGGACCCAATTGCAGGTAAGAATCAGAGCAAATTACGCTCCTCACAAACTTAAACTGGGACTGGACAAGAAGAGTTGGATCCTGTACTAGTACATAAATAACTAGCTACAATAAAAAAACTGCATCACAACACTGACAACTCATTTCCTGTCCCATTTTGCCTTGTCAGTGAGTTTGTGTTATATCCAACACTAGTTAAGTATTTCTATGAACAGATAATTTATCAAGTATGTATAACTGGATTAACTTGGTCTCTCATCTGTATGGTGTCCGTCATGTGTTCATGTTGTTGCCAGTCAGTTTGAGTAGTCTCATAAATGTGAACACATAAAGAGCATAAAACAGTATTACCACTTTGATCAAAAGGTCCCTGTCGTCCTTTTTAGTTTTTCTCTGCTAAACAACTTGAACCTAAGCTAAGAACAAATTGTTAACCATCTGGGGTTTATTCTTTGGTTTCTTCTAAACACAAAACACAAACATTAAGAGAATATATTACAAAGAAACAATACAGAGGAAGAGAGATTTGAAACAATACTCATTTTTGTTGATGTTCATTCTGTTTGGTGGTGTAGGATGTGTTTTATCCAAAGGGACCACAGTTAAACTTGTTACAGTCAAGTGTGTGTATCAGAGCTCAAACACAAGATAAAATGCAACAGTTTAAACTGCATTTTGCATGCATATTATTTTGACCAACTTTGTCTTTTAATAACAAAGTTTTTATTGTCTCACAAAGCAGATTCTTTCCTGTCATACAAAATTTTTAATCTTCAGCCAAAAGTTACTGGATCAAGACAGTTTAATAAAGTCTGTGTCAAAATCACTTGTGTTTTTGGCACATTTTTTCTCAGTGCACACACAGGCTAAAAGTAGTAACTGGATAATCAGTCTATATTTTTTCTCCAGCCTGCTTTTTTTTTCTTATAGTCTTTACAAAACAAATTATAAGTCAAATTAATTCACACAAACAATCTTATTAATGTATTAAATCCCTGTATTCTTTTTTTCTTCTGCCCTTCATATCTTCTCATAGATATCTAAAGTGGAATCCATTTAAATGACTCATTATGTCTTATTTAGAAACAGCCAACAGTAAAGCCTGATTTTGTCGTGTCTCCTGCAGAGTTGTTGTCTCAGCTGTCAGGTGTGCGACGTGCAGCAGGGGGGCAAATAAACTCATCAGGGCCTTCGGCCTCCCAACTCCAGCAGCTCCAGATGCAACTGCAGTTGGAGCGTCAGCAGGCTCAGGCGGCACGACAGCAAGTGGAGACGGGCCGCCACGCGACACGACGCAGCAACAACCCAGGCAACACTGGCTCCACCATCCCTCCACCCAGCACAGCAACTGCCAACACCGCCACTGTGGGCGAAAGCAATCCCTCATCCTCATCCCACAACTCACAGTTCCTATTAGCACGGTGAGTGTCGACAGTCAGTTGTTTTTATAGTTTTATGTCTCCTCGCCAGCAACAGCTGGGATCTTTAATCAGGTTGTCCATCTGCCTGATTCTCATGAGCTCAATTGCCTTTGGAACGCTTCAAAGGTTCAGATTATAGTGGCATCTAGTGGTGATTTTGCAGGTTGTACATGACTGAATATCCTTCTGCTCAACCTCCCCTCTTCCAAGCATGTAAGAGAACCTATAGTGGGTGTAAAACCTGTGAAAAAACAGAAAAGGTCTTCTGCAGAGCCAGTGTTTGATTTGTCTTTTCTGGGCATCTGTAGAAACATGGTTGGACAACACTGAAGACACTGTGGGAGACGTCCCTTTCCCCCTGTAGATACATAAAGCTGATTCTGAAAATACAATAACTCTTATTTCTGGCAGATTAAACAGTAATGAAAACATACTTGTGAATTTTATTTTCCATTTCTTCAATTTCCATTTTTACAAATAGATCCCCCTGTTCCTACACACTAGACCTTTCAGGAAATTTTCTTGGCACAAATGTTCACGTGGACTCAAGGATCAACTAATTAAAATTTGGTGGTTGAATTTCAAGGTTTTTGTAATCTCACAAAAACAAATATTTGGCCATAACTGAAGTAATTATGACAAAAAATTCCCACAATTGTCTGATAAGATAAAATGATGAAGTGATGACATTTTATATCCAAAAGCTCAATGGTCAACTTCACTGTGAAGTCATGGAGCTGAACGAGAACACTTTTCTGGTTGTTATTCAGTGCCTTGGTCAGATATGAACTTGTGACAATAATCTTGAGTGCCGACCTTGACAAAATTTTTTAAATGGTAAGTGACATCTAATAACCAACAACCAGCTTCGTTCTCCCCGACTTCTGTCTGGCTTTGAAGTCGAAGTTCCTCCTCACCATCAGAGTTAGACAGAGGAGACTGACCTGCTTACATTTCTTGTCTGTTCTCTTTTGTGTTTAGAATAGAAAATGCTCTAATTTGCCAAGTGTATAATCTAAATATATTCAAATGGACGTTTTAACTTTTTTATCCAGGTTGAATGAGCCTAAGATGTCCGAAGCAGAGCGTCAGTTTCTAGAAGGAGAGCGCGCAGACCGCAGCCTGTTTGTCCAGGAGCTGCTTCTGTCCACACTGATGCACGAAGAGAGCTCCTCCTCTGACGAGGACGAGCGTCGAGACTTCGCCGACTTCGGAGCCATGGGCTGCGTGGATATCATGCCTTTAGATGTGGCGCTGGAGAACCTCCAGCTTAGAGAGAGCAGCTCTACGGGGAAGGAGCCTCCGCCGCCGCCTCTTTGATGTCCGAGCATCAAGCAGACTGTGTCCTCTCTGCTGCAACTGTCAGTGATGGACAGCAAAAAGCAGCAGTACTCCCTGGCCTCACCCAACACCCCTCCTCTCTTTCGCCCTCCTTTTAATTTCTGAGTTTGTTTTTTGGTGATTGTAATTTCAGGCCTGTCACCATTTTTGTTACATTGTAAACACAAAAAAAAAAAATAAATGAGAGCAAGTGGGATAAATGTGCGAGTGCGCAATAGCAACTGAGTGAGCGAGCAAGAGAAGATAAATATATAAATATATATAAAATATATATGAAGTTGATAATCAGTCCACATAACTTTTCTTTATCAGGTAAATGTTACAGGCAGCTGTGGCAGACCTTTGCTTCCTGTGACATGCAAATGGCTCTCCGTATAAATACTCCACATTCAAAAGTCAAGAGGGCGTAGGCTCCTCTGATGAAGCTGCTGTGTGTGTTTATGACTATTAATAAATAAAAAGTGCTTGGATGGGTTACCATAACTACTGCATGCAGTTATTTGCAGCGTGCATGACTTTTAATGACCTTGTCATTAAAAACCTTTTTTTTAAAATATCCCAAAGCTTTCAACTGTTTTTAAATGGTTATTTCGAAACATGGTGAAGAAGTATTGAAAACTTGAGTAATTTACAAAAAACTGACATGCAGAAATTTAACTCTAACAATATATTTTGTTAGGTTTTTATATCAAAGAAAAAACAATTGGGTTAAGCTGTAGCTTCTGAAGAAAATGCTGCACTGTGTGTGTGTGTGTGTGTGTGTGTGTCTCGTCTCCAGAATGCCTTTTCTCTGTCTGAATTTGTCGACTGCTGTGCGAACAGCAGCGGAGCCACGACTACATGCATCAGATGAATGCAAGGAACCGGAGAAGAGTTTTTCCTAGATGTTAATGTTAGTGATAAGCTGTTTAGGCACAGTATACTTTATTATTTATAGATAAGTACAAACGCCCAACTAGAGTATGTCCACTGCTCTTTCACACTAGTTTCTGCCGTTCACTCAGCTTATGTGTCAGACCACATGCTTTAGATGGCTTGTTTGAATTTCTTTGCAAGGTAACAGGAGCTCGACTTTCCACGCTGCAGTTTTGTTTTTGTTTTCCAAGAGAAGGCATTCTAATTTTTTCTCTAAGGTTAGCACTTTCTATTTATTCATGTTTGTTTTCTGATTCTTTTTGAGCCTTGATATGAATCATGCCACCTTCATGCCTATACTTCTACCCTCTATGTAAAATGAGATGTATATTGGATTTGTGCGTTAACTTTCATAATGGTTCTAAGACATGGGCGGACATTTTTTTAAAAATGTAAATTTAGAAGACAATAAATATAAACTGCGCACAGCTTTTGATGAAACCAAGAGACCATCACACCTTTGCACCTTGTGTTGTTGTGATTTGTGATCAGCTGACACAATGTCATAAACATGAAGTCTCTAACAACCACAACTTTAAAAAAAAAAAGCCTTATTTAGCACTTACAAGTTTAGAAACGGTGAATTAATGCTTAAAACACACTATAATGTAGTTGCAAGCAAATTACAGTACAAATGTGTATAAATGTATTTATCGGCAACTATAACTCCTGTGAGCAGCCATGAGTGATGGCAGCCATCTGAAAATGAATAATGTAACAGTGAAAAGATATGAAACATCTGTTAAAACCTGTATTATAGTGTGTCTTAAACCATTGTATTTCATGTTTTTATTCTCATAAATGCTAAACAGAGGTGTGCCAAGTGTTATTAGTAAACCTCTTGAATTCACTGATAAACAACATCAGTTCATATAGTAACATACATCGTATAAAAGTTTGTGCACGTCCTGTTGTCAGTATAATCAAACCAGAAAAGCAGTGGAACATTTCTGTCCTGAACTGAGCAGTGTTCAGTCAATGAATGAAAGACAAGAGGGCTCGGCTTTATTCCTCCTCCTGCAGACACACTGAAGCTTGCCTCAGAGGGCAGTAGGTGACCCCCTGAGAGATAAAAAAACAAGAGATAAATCTGTTCAGGAAGACGCCCTTGATGGATCTGTCCCACAAGTCTGAACAACAATTCACAAAGGTAGGTTAAACACTGTAGCTTCAGAGTTTTTCAGTCTGTAAACTGATGTTTGTGTGTGTCTACTATACAATATATTTGCCTATGAACAGTCAAAAAGCTGTTGCTGCGAGTTTGTCCTTGTGAGTGTGTGAGGTCCTTTAGGGCA
This sequence comes from Ctenochaetus hawaiiensis, assembly GCA_029783645.1. Classification (NCBI taxonomy): domain Eukaryota; kingdom Metazoa; phylum Chordata; class Actinopteri; order Acanthuriformes; family Acanthuridae; genus Ctenochaetus; species Ctenochaetus hawaiiensis. The sequence goes on from JAPZDY010000011.1 coordinate 16,050,370, forward strand.
GCTGTCCTTGTCACTCCTCAGTAGTTTATTGTTAGAAACAAATGGTGCCCATGGGATACCTTTCATGACACATGTTGGGTTCCTTTTAAAGTAGCCCAACACCAAAAGCAGCAGTGAAACACATGAAATGTCAGTCATAGTTTCCCAGTGTAACAAAGTACAGCTTTAACAGTTCAACCAGAAAACTGAAAGCTATTTTGAGTTGTATTTGACATTTTCATGCAAAAACTTCACAATTCCAGCTTTTAAAATGTGACAATTTGGTACTTTTCCTTTAAACATTTAATGGTTTGAACTACTGGTTAGAAAAAAACAAGCACGGCAAAAGGTCTTATTGAGCACATGCAGGACTTTTACTTCAGCTCTTTCACCTCTAACAGATTACTTTTACAGTGTAGTATTAGTACTGTAACTGGTACTTTTACTAACAATAGATCTGAGTACTTTCTTCTTCACTGGTCACAACTTACAGAAGAATTCTTTGTATTTATAGGAAAGAAGAAAAATTAACTCTATTATCATTTTACATCCATATTTTTCCTCTAATCTTTGTTTTTCTCTTTAGATCTGAAACTCACATAAAAATGAAAACAAAAGAAATTTAGGAGGAAAATGTTTGCGATTTTTCTCAAAGTAACAGTGCATTTTATTTTCTCACCTGTTACCAACTTCTGGGTGTGTTACCTAAAAGGCAAAAAAACAAACAAAAAGAAAAAAAATGCAGCAAACCAATAAAAACACTTCAAAATGTTACCTTGTTTGTGAGCATTTCTGCCTGAGTCACTTAAATATATTTTATCACCCGCAATAACGGCTTTTAAACAATTAAGTAAACAATTTCACTCTTCTTCGCTGTGTCATTAAGCCACAAACTTTCATTGTTTTGATTGAGAGACCTCTAGTGGCAGAAATATATATTGCGCGTTTAAGCTTGGGAACACCAGACAGTTAAAAGGGCACAAAGCTTATTGTAAGACATACCACCTTTATTAAATGCACAGTATCACAAGGAACATTTCCATTAATTGTGGATAAGCTACTCACATGATGCACAAAGCATTGAATTGATTGATAGAACTGGCTGATTAAAGCAGGATTAAATCTGCCAGGACAGCGCACACACACACACACACACACACAGACACACACACATACGCATACACACTCTTGCATACAGATGTCCACCGTCTCGCAGACATGAGTCACACACAGAAACACATACGCTCTCTCTTTATATTCACACAGTAAGTAAAATTTGTTATCTGCACAGGAATGAAAACTGCAATCTCTTTTTCTTTTACCATATATTTACAAAAAAATCCTCAACCCCCCTCCCCTCAAGATAGATTACATTCAAAAAAGGTCCCGACCCTTCTAGATTACATTCAAAATAATATACTATTCATGATGCAAAGTCACAGTTATTCATCTGAAAGAGGATCAAAATAGGCTACAGTCAGTCAGAGGTTGAGTGGTGGGGTTTTTTGGCCAAGAGGCGACCTTTGACCTCCTCGCCATCGGCCACACGTCTGCTGAGACACCTGTCAGCAAGGAGAAATCCTGATGTTTTAATCAGATCCAGAGTCTATGGTCCTCCTGCAGACAGACAGCATCTCGAACAGCCTCTGTGTGAGCTCCCCATCACAGTGGAGAGGAAAGAGGAGATCATTTTTCCTTTTTTTTTCTTTTTTTCTTCAGAGAAAAAAAAAACACATTGTTCAAATAAAGTCCTCTGCGGATCAAAGTTGCCAAAAAAAAAAAAAGATTGTATTCTCACTTGTATTATGAACGAGCACAAAGAAATTATACAATGTAGCACAAATAAAATCGTATTTACACATAGTATGTATTGCCAGTGGCCCATAACACGTTGTCTTCAATAGATGTCACACAGTTTTGACATGATACCTGCTTAAAACAGATTATACTATTAAACATAGCCTACTATTGATATAGACAAATTTCAGAACTGTACAGAATGGACAGCGAGTTATGTACAGCAGACACGTGACTATTATACAGAACTGACAAACGCTATAATAAAAACATAGAGAAACATGGTCGTTTTTTATCGAGGACTGTGTGTCAGAGTTTAGGACTCGCTTCAATCATAGCCAGCACAGCAAGAGTGACATGTTTGTTCATTTGTTTGTTTGTTATAAGTGCAGTTGAGGTCGAGGCGGAGAGTGCTGAGCACAGCCATTTAGGTTGTGCATTTGGGTGTTAAGTAATGCTACAAAGTGCACCTAACATAACTTACTGTCTCCAGAATGGGCCATACTGCTTTATGCCTCCATATGGAAATACATGACATCTATTATGAAGCTGCTGCTTTTGCAGAGATGAATACAGAAGTTTGTTGCAGACATTCAAACCAACATAAATGTTTTTGCCTTTTTTAATCTTAGGAAACTGAGATTAAAAAAAATAAATTGGAGAATGAACTACATATAAGCATTTCTGTAACTGTTTCCCAGCCTTTATGTGCTTTAGCTTTAGCTGAATTTATACTTTCCACATGCTGAGAGTCCACATCCCCAACCAACACCCTGTCTCTACGCAGATAAATTTTGAGTCCATAAATCTTCATATTATGAACTTTGCCCAAGTAAAAAAATGTGTTAAAGGGCGTGCACAGTAGATTAAGATGAACTGGATACAGTGTCAGAGTTCAGGCCCAATTCATTCCTATGAACAGCCGCTCAGTTGTGCATGAAGCCTAAAACGTTTGACTCTCATGTGATAAAAACTTACAGTAATCTTCCAAATCTCTTTCATGTTATGGTGTCATTGAGTATGTGCACTAAAAACCTTAATATGTTGTCAGTATGTTAAAAGTCACATGTTTTTGAATTGCTTGGCTTTCCATAGAATATGTCTGCAGTTTGCTGTGACCACATGGCCACTACACACCAATCCTGATACAGATCAACCGTGCATGCATGAAACGAGTCCTCCAAGCAAAGTAACTGTCCGTGTCGTCACATTTATCAGTGCACATGTCTGTTTGAGAGTTTATTCAGGCTTTCGGTAACCGCTTGGCTTACTGGAGCCTCTAAGAGAGGTGAAAGCCCCCCTGGGACACTTTACGGCCAATCAAGATTCTTAATTACACCTTTTAACTGCGGTCTCTTGTCCGACTATGTAGAATTTACAAAGTACATCCTCAGTTACACGCTTTTAATGTAAATAAATAAAAAACAAACAAGTCGCAAGTTATATACATAAAAAACCAAAGTGCTGAAAACAAGATTTCTCGTTAAATCTACCCCACATCAGTGCACAGTAAACTGCATCAAAATGCCCTGACATGTGAAAAAAATTAAGATGACGCCCACGAGATCATCTTCTCTTTTAGAAACTATAAACACAATCCCATCACACTGTTTGGAAACCTGCCTCTGAGGATGCACACTAAACCACGTCACCTACAGATATGGGCCACCGTACAAAAACGACTTGCTAAATGGCATTGCTGGTGAATGAAATAAAATTAAACAAAACAAACTGTGCACATCTGTTTTTCCTCTTTTTTTTTTTTTTTTTTTTTTTTGGATAGGCACAGCTCAACACTCAACACCGCCAGGTCCTCATTCTCTGTGCTTTAGATACACCAAATGAAAAGGCTGTGAGATGAGTAGAGCACTTCAACAACGTTTAAAATACCACCTTGTTAATATAGATGACCTTTTGTAACAGATATTTACACAGAAAAATGACAAATGACTGTGGCAATATTTAAAATAAATGTCTTAAACTGCTGTTTGCCCTTATGTTTTAAAATCTCAACATTGATTTGACATTAGGGAGTCCTTCAGTGAACAAAGGTGGTTTTCGTATAACAGAATCTCTAAGCATTTGGATTTTTAAACATACTTGCATTATAATATACATGTACGTTTAAAATTCAAACAAGCAAAAACTGCCAAAAAAAATCACACATTTAAATTAACAAATTGGTAGGAAAACAGAGTCAACATTTATAATTTCTACAAATATTAAAATAGTTTGCGACATGTTAAAGAAAACGCTTCAGCTGAAGCTCGATGAGAGATTTGATCTTCCTGCAGATTATGTTGCTCTGTGTGACAAAGAAGACAAAGCTCCATCTACAAAGTCGTGTCCATACACACTGTCCATTATGGAGACATTATTTTCCCTTTGTTCATTCCCAGAAAATATGAAACACAGAAAAATGAGAGATTATTTAAGACAGAATAACCCAGTAATCAATGGTTCTGATTATTGGGTTTCATTTATTTTTATATCTTTAACATATAGAAGTGATGATGGTTTGGATAGAGTTACTTAATCTTGTATGAATTTTGGTTTCCATTTGTGAAACATGCCTCATAACATCTGCAGATGAATAAAAATAAATCAAAAAGAAAAGCAAAAAAGAAAATCACTCAAAATTTAAGGCTTTTCTCGAATGTGATGAGGACACGGACGACAGCATTTACAGTAACATTTACAGCCAGGTACTGTACACAAGACGCAGGCGCTCACACAGTCGCACAACCCTCATTTCCTCCTTCCTGCTCCGTCTCATCATGTGAAGACAAGACAAAACACACATAACCACTTGTCGGCTCCCACACGTACACGCAAAGTACATACAAGAACACGGGTGCATCAGCCCAGTATGTCCAGGTAGACAGGCGAGGCCTTGGCGAGGCTCTGCAGCATGCAGTGGATCTCCTTGATGTTCAGCCTCATGTAGGGCTCACGCTGCCAGCAGCCCAGCATCAGGTCGTACACCTCTTTAGGACAGGTGCGTGGCCGCTGCAGCACGCGGCCCTGAGTGATGCATTCAATGACCTGCAGGACACAGAGCGACAATACGCTGACTGCTGTTTGACTGTGGTGTTCAAATGAAAACAAAGCAGCATGTTTTTGTTTATCAGTTTACATTTGGTTATTATTAAGATTTTGCATTTTTTAAGGAAGGTTTTGTTAGATTATTGTTTTAATTGCTTCAGTTGTTTTTCGTTACAACTTTAGCATGCATCATGTCGGATGAGATGGAGCAGTTCTGAAAAATTTGCTACACTTTTATCATGCGTAATCAACAAAAATACATGAATGCCCCAGTGATCTTGGGGTTTAGTCGCACATCCAGAACCACAAAAAATCCCACTTTTCCACTCTTCCCTTCTTTCCTTTCATCTCTCTGTGGTGTCCCTCCCAGACAAACCTTTTATTAAAAATAAATATTATCCCTCTGTTTATTTACAGAAGAACACTATGATAAAATGAAGAAAAACTAGATAAAAAAATGGAGTTTGAAAATGGATGAGACAAAACTTGTCTTTTTAAAACTTAGCACAGCCTTCTATTTTGTAACCACTTCCATAAAGTTGTGAGATAGTGGTTGAGGTATTGCAGCTTTTAGTCCCTGATCTCTGTCAAACACCTAAAACACTGAGTGCTACATTTTAAATGACATTAGTGTCTCTTTGAGTAATTTTAAAACTGGATTTTTTTTGGTGAAAACTCAGACACATCTGAAATGACATTATTAATATGGAAATGTCTGAAAACAAAACAAATATGGATACTTTGAAGAATGTAATATTACATTCTAAATGCTCACACAACCGACTGGACTGTGTAAAATCAACCGAGAAAGTGTAAATGGACAAAATTTACCATTTACCATATATTACCTGTTTGTCAAATTTTTCTAAATATTTTTTTAAGTAATCTGATAATTCAGCTACTTTAACAATGGATAAATATTATGTTTCATGTAAAAATGGCCCTTTCATCGAGTAAGAGTCGACCTTTTTAATGCAGCTGATTCATTGTTTGTTCACTTTTCAAATCATATAGAATAATAACATACATTTGTAATGAATTTCCCAGGTTTCCAACTTTAAGCTTTTGCTTTTGACTAATAGCAGAAACATCTCTGTGTTTAGGGGAGCTGGAGGTGTAATAGATTTTATTTTTGAGTGTTTCTGTCAGTGTTGACTGAAGTAACTGCAGGCCTCGTGTGAGACTCTGACCTCATTGTTGGACAGCTGGTACCAGGGCTGCTTGCCGTAAGTGAAGATCTCCCACAGCACCACACCGAGGCTCCACACATCACTCTCTGTGGTGAACCGCCGGTACATGATGCTCTCTGGGGGCATCCAGCGGATTGGCAGCATCGTATGACCGCCCACCTGCGGAGAGAAAGAGAAAGTGAGGCTCCATCAGAAACCAACACCACAAGGTTTGCTGAAGAGTTCGCAGCTGCTGGTTAGACCGACTGCTCTTTATTGGGCTGTTTTTAGCCACAGAGCGCTTTGGAAGCGGCTCCAACACTTTGGTTCACACTGATGTATCTCAAAAACTACTGAATGTGTTCCCATAAAATTTGGTGCAAACATACATGGAGCTCGGAGGATAAACTCTAGAGAGTTTTGTATTTCTCTGACTTTTCCTCTCCAGCCTGCAAGTGGTTTATATTTGTGGTTTTTGATGAAATATCTTGACAACTACTCCATCGATTACTGATAAATTCGCTGCAAATAGTCAAGGTCCATAGAGGATACATTTTAATAACTCTGGTGATCCCTTGACTTGTTAAGCTTCACCAACAGATTATATTTTAAAAATTTCCAATTAATAGTTATTGATTTGATGGTTTTAACAGAGAGGGTGGCCCACACCTTAATGCAACTTCTGCAAAGTCTCTGTTATCATGCTAGCATGGGAGATGGCATAAACAATGGTAAATGGCCAAAAATCTGCAAACTAATGACATTCCCAGGTTATCAGCTGTACTTTGTGTTTAGTGCTAATTAGAAAAATATTAGCACACTAAAAAGCTAAACTGAGGAGGTGAGTGTGGTAAACATTAAACCTGCTAAGCATCAGCATGTAAGCTTTTTTCTTTTGAGCATATTAGCATACTGGTGTTAGCATTTAGCTCGAATACAGCCTCAAGAGCAGGCTGTAAACTTTCAGTCTTGTTACTGTACAGCATTCTATTGTAATACTTTTGTAATAATCA
>JAPZDY010000011.1:16079046-16098419 GCA_029783645.1 Ctenochaetus hawaiiensis
CTCCTCCTCCACTTGTAAGAGACGTGTATTGTTCCCTTTGATTTTTCTGTCCATTTTAAGCATCTCCATTGAGTTGGACTTTTTCTCATCACAGTTTATTGTCCATGCAGAGAATCACTGACAACCCACTACCAAGTAGTTGGTATTCTATGGTTAGCGACACAGCTGCTGGATGTTGTTTTCCTCTTGCTGTGAGGTTTTAATTTTTTTTTTTACCATGAAACTTGTGGAAAGCAGACATCTTTTCCTCGCTCTGTCCTCTGTGGCCCACCTGGCCCCTCCCCACCCCCCACCCCTTACCTCCGACATCCACCCTCCTCCACCAACCCCCCCCTTCTCCCCTCTCCCCCACTGTTTTCAGCATCACTGTCCATAATTTCCGAGGGAGCGCCGGCTCCTGCCCGGAGGCTCTGGCCCCGACTCTGTCGCTCATTAATGTCGTCTCTTTATTTCATTGTGCTGCATCCCTTCTGTTAACTTTCTCTCAGGCCACATCGGATCAGAGCTGCCTGCCAAACCTCTCATAACTCCCCCCTCTCCCTCCCCCACAACTCCTCCACCCCTGCTCCTGTCCTGTGCCACAAAGTAGTTGGTAACCACTCACATTACCCTCCCCACCTCAACCCCCCTCTGCTGTGTTACTCTTTTCTACTGCCCACTTCGTCTCCTCCTCCTCTTCCTCCTCCTCTTCCTCCTCCTCCTCCTCCTCCTCCTCACCTCAGCCACAAGCCCTCTCCTCCCCACCCCTCCCCCTCTCCCCCAACCCCTGGTCACAATGAGAAGGTGTGCTGGTGGCGCAATTGTCATGGCAAGCTATTGTTTCAGTTTGTTACGTTCCTTTTCCCCAACTTGCTGGTGGTGGGATGGTAATAGAAGATCTCTCTCTCTCTTTTCTCTCACACCCCCTTCCCCAAACTCTGTGTGGCCAGTCTCACGTTAATTTGAGTCGTTCCGAAGCTGCCCATCCTCCCAAGGCTTCTCTTACTTTGAAAGTGTTAGATTGAGTGCATGTCGGCTGCTTACTTAATCAGTGTAGTGTTGGGGAAAAGTTATAATTGTGCATATAATGCAGCAGTCATAAATTTTCCTTTTCTAAGTTGGAAACGTTACGTAAATTTGTCTGTGTTTGCTGGACTGCTTCTCACATATTTTGTCAGGTTTTTGCTTTGTGTCGAGTACTTCTTGTGCTACTTATAATGCCTTGCTTCCTCTTGGCCAAAATGGTTCCTGATAGGATTCTGAGCGTGAATGCCAGCATCGACACGATTGGAGAGATTCTGCTGAAAATCATACCAACTCTAGAGGAGGTGAGCCACCGTGTTAACCACCACGAAGGGAAAGTTTGAGATGATTTTGTTGCCTGGTGAAATTTAGAATTAGAAAAAAAATGCATTAGGTCATAAATATGCAGAAGTTAATAACAAAGTTCTGCATAAAGGTACAATATAAAACGTAGGCATTTTCTTTTCTGTGCTGTTCAACTCATTGACAGCTGGTGTCAGTAACGTGTCAACAGATCCAGCAGTGTGTCAGCCAAAGGCAGTGAAGAAGAAACTGCTAGCTTGTATGAATGCAAGATAAAAAGGAAGGCTTTGCAAACTTGTCAGGAGTTTTGTCTTTTAAAACAATAAACGGACTATTGTGGCTTAATTCTAAATCTGACCAGAGACAAAGTTGTTTTTTGGCATTATTGTATTTATTATTTATGTACATAAGGCTAGTACAACATTTTGACTCCCTACACATGGCCATATGAACAAAATAAGCAAACCAGACCCATGGTGTGTTTCTTCCAATTTTTTTTTAATATGTACTTGTTTCATATGCAATTGTAGGATGGTCAGTTCTTTTTCTCACATTTCTCACTCTAGAGTATAGAAGGGCAGAAACTCTTTGCTAATCTACAATTGGAAGAGTTTCAGACTTTATTGACTTAACTGATCTTGCGTTGTGTTTCTTTAGTACCAGCATTACAGTGGGATTGATTTTGACAGTGAGCTTCGCCTGCTGATCCATCAGAGTTTGGCAGGGGGCATCATCGGGGTAAAAGGAGCCAAGATAAAGGAGCTGAGAGAGGTAGGACAGAGTCCAGGTTAACCGGTATGATGCATTGGTATGATGCTCTGCACAAACAGTTGTCCTGCACATGAGTTGTTTGCTTCTATTTTTGAGTTTCAGTAGGAATAATCAGATTACCTTGTCGAGTTATGCAGCACGAGACTAACCTTTTTGAATGTTTCTGTGCACTAGAACACTCAGACCACCATCAAGTTGTTCCAGGAGTGCTGTCCACACTCCACTGACAGAGTCGTGTTGGTGGGAGGAAAACCAGAACGTGTCATTGAATGTATAAAAGTCATCCTGGAGCTGGTGTCAGAGGTGAGTTTACATCTCTGAGATCTAATGAAAGCCTTTATTTTACTTCATACAGTTATGTGTTTCAGCTTCTGCAAATAAAGGGGAAAGTTATAAGACCAGAAGCTGTTGTAATTCCAACTTAAGTTTAAGTAATTAAAGCCAAAGATATAAATGTTCAGTAGAGTTATTGCTTGTGTGCTTTACAGCTAATTTCACCAGTTATTTCAGAACAGAGCAGAGGCTAAAATCTTGGTAATTTCATTCTGCAGGCACCAATCAAAGGTCGTGCTCAGCCTTATGACCCTAATTTCTATGATGAAACTTACGACTACGGCGGTTTCACCATGTTATACGAGGAGAGAGGCAGGCGACCCATCGGTGGCTTCCCCATTCGTGTACGTGGGGGCTTTGAGCGCATGCCCCCAGTTCGTGGCAACAGACCGGTGCCCCCCTCCAGAAGGGATTACGATGACATGAGCCCCCGCCGGGGTCCTCCACCACCACTGAGCAGAGGTGGAAGAGGGGGCAGCCGAGCACGAAACCTGCCTCTTCCCCCACCGCCGCCACCGAGAGGAGGGTGAGGAGGGGCCAGCTTACTGTGGGTGCTTTAATGCCTGATCGGTTTGGTTGGTTAAAATGAACTCTGGTGTGTTTGCTCTTGTGGTTTGGTCCATTTTGGCTGGTATGAAAGCTTTCAATCTGGCGTGGGTTAAGTAACCAGACCGAGACTGTCTGAAGAGGAAACTCTCGGTCTGTTTCTCAAGCAGTCTCTGGTGCCGTTTATTTTCAGCCTAAAAGCAGGAGTAGATATGTTATTTCAACTTCAACTCGAAAGCTTAACTTCTTTTAAATTCTTCATGAACTGCAGGAATGAGAGGCTATAAAAAATAAAGGCTATGTATCACAACATGACAGTGCTGTTAAAATGTTTGCATGTCACCACCAGCTGATACAGAAGGCCAATATTTACCTGCGTCTGTAGGCTAATACTGAAAAGATAACTGATAAATTCCCAATATTTAAATATTTTTAAAGGACATTCAAAAATAACACCTAGTTTATGAACACCTGGAGGTAAGAAGGCTCAGATATAGCAAGCAAAAATGGATCAATTAATGATCTGTAGCTCTGACATTACTCAACCAAGCTGGCTACTTAGTGAATACTTCTTGGTCCTTATGACTTAATGCACCTTTAAATAGCTATTTGTTTGGATGCACTTAGACATGTGAATATGCATTTCCAACGCACTCTCTATATCTGTCATTGTTTGCAGGGGAGACAGGTTCTCACATGGCAGCTATCATGGCAGCATGGACGACAGACCAAGGTAAATATGTAGTAGAACTGTCAACGATTTAATTTATTTTAAAAGCAGAGTGACAGATGTCAGCGAAATGTCAACCCACCGGCGCTGATTCAGAGTCTGGTCACAGGTCATCTGTAGAGTCTGCATGTCCTCTCACACCCACAGCTTTCTAAATACCAATCTAACAGCGCTGACCTGCTTGATGCTGTAGTGCTAAGTGTCATCCAGAGTGAGCAAACTATATTAATCCATCCTTTTTTTTTTTCCTTCTCTGCAGTGACAGAAGAGGCAGAGGAGACCGTTACGACAGCATGGTGAGTGCCGTCTGTGTGCAGTGGGCGTCTGTGAATTTTTTTTTTTTTTTTTTTTCAGGTGAGGTGATTGGAATTCCTTTTTCTGAGTGTAGTACAAGCACGGAGGCATGGACGCCGAGCTGCTTTTTCACTGTGTATGCACACCGATCTGAGCCTGTTGTTGCCTGGCAACAATTGTCTCCTTGGTTACCACAGAGCAGCTAAGTACGTAGTCCAGAGATCCACCGAGCTAGCAAGAGCTGAAACCAGAGCCATTCCTGCACAGGGTCCCCTCAGGTCTGAGCTGCAAGCCAGGGGTTGGGCTGAAGAGCAAAAGTACATTTAATCAAACAAATATAAATTTATTATTTCTTATGGACAATTATTATTGTCCATTAATTCTTCATACTGAAGGACAAAACTAATGTGTTTAAGAACAGGATAAATATCACACATGTCTCTCCTCATTCTTACTGAAATGCAAATGAATTTCAGCAGCGAAAGCCTCAAGAGATGAAAATTTTGCCAACCCCACCATAAGAAAATAGAATAATTAATAAAGAACCATCTTTTTACTCATATAAAGCCGTATAAATACTACATCTTGTTTGTTGTAAAAGTTTGTAGAGTGTTTACATGTTTAAAACACTTAAGAGACTGTATGTAATATTTAAACACCAATGACAGAACAAATAATCCATAGAGGTCAAATTAGTGCTGTTTTCTTTAAGTTCAAGGTTGATGTCTGGTTTGAACTGTGCTGTTGAGATACAGAATGTATAGCGGCGAATGAATGTTGACTGAAAGGCATCAAACTGTTCTCATGCTGGGAGTTGAATCAGGGCCACCTGGGTGAAAACCAAGAAATCCTAGCTGCTCGACCATATGGGACCTGTACGTTTCAAACTGCATGCTGTGATCCATACATGAAGATTGATTCAAGTGATTTGAGGTGGATTTAAATACATTTTAGCCACACTCAAACAAAAGCATAAGAATTTGAGTGGGGATTGCACTGTATTTGGTGTAAAATGTTTTAAAGACGTGAGGAAAAATGTGAGTTTTAACTTATTTAGGACCTTGGTCTTAAGTAAGACTGCTCTGTTTACCCCTTAAGTACTTAATAGCTTAATTGGTTTAGTGCTTCTATTTTATATTTTAATGTCTTAATATGACTTAGCCTGTTTTTTTTCTTAAAAAGGCTGGATTGTTTCCCAAAAATTTAGCTTGGCAAAGGTTAAGCACTGAGTTTATTTTGATGTTTTGAAAAATACAAGTCAGAATTCACATATTCACGCACACATTCATACACTAGTGGCACAGGCCTCCATATATATAAGTACTAACCTGCTCATCAGGAGCACACTCACACTCCTAAACATGCATTGTGCTGCCATCAGGAGCAATTTGGGGTTCACTATCATACCCAAGGTCACTCAGACATGTAGACTAAAGGAGCCAGGGATCAGACAATCTCTGATAAATGAACAGCGCACTCCATCTCCTGATCATTTCACTACGTCCCAAACAGTCGTTGCAGTACACTTACTGTCATGTTGATGGAAACGGCTTGAGATGATGTTTGCATTATCCTGCTGAAAGTAGCCATTAGAAGATGAATAGTATGTGGACATAAAGTGATGCACATGGTCAGCAGCATTACTCAGGTAGGCTGTGCTCAGTTGGTATTAAGGGGTGTAATGTGTGCCAAGAGAATAAATCCCAAATCATAACACCAACATCACCATCCTGACCATTTGACATAAGGCAGGAAGGCTCCATGGATTCATGGAGCCAGCATGTCGCGGCTGAAATCAAGTTTTGCCGGATCAGTCTGAATGCTCAATGTTTAGAAGTGTCAAAAGTGTAAAAACTACAGAAGCTCTTCCTGTCCTTGCCTGTAGATGGCACACACAAACATCCTGCTGACTGGTGGTGCATGTTGGACTCGAACTGCTGATGTTTTCAGGTGCTTTGCATTGACAAGTGTCTCTGAGGGAGTGAGGTTATGTGTCCACATGTCAGCTTTTTGGTACTGAGAGCTTTAAAGCTATTGTCACATTATCCCCCTTGCACATTACATTATTGTTGTGCTCAGTTTTTATTTAAATTAATAATCCCAGTAAGATATTGACAAAACACTCATCATCATCATCTCAGGATGGTCCAACAGTTACTTGGGATTGTTTCAGTGGCCTGCAGGCCTCAGATTTCAAACCAATAATGTACTTTTCAGATAAAGTGGAATGGGATATTTGAAGCATGAATGTCACTGAAAAATGTGCTGCGACTGCTTAATGCTGTAGATTTCGGCTCAGACTCGGATCCCTGTGGAACATTTCCAGCACCTTGCTGAATCTGTGCCTCATAATTCAGACTGTTCTGGATACAAAAATGATCCTAACCAGAACTGGCCAGCATGTTGGTAATAAAATGTAGAATTTATTGAGTCAGTGGTTTATTATTGTGCTAAAAGGATGTAATAATATACTATCATATTAATATAATTTTTGTGCCAGTAAAATGATTTTCTTTTTCTTATCTCTTTTTCTCCAATTGATCCTGAAATGCAGAGTGGAGGCGGATATGGTGAGTGTTGATGTCAATGTAAATCCAGTACAGATTTACTGTTATTTCATAAGAAGAAAACTCATGTCTTTTTATTTAACTTAATTTCATAGTCATTGGATCATCATTTGGTTCAGACATTTTATGTAGGTTAAAATATTTAGAGATATTGAGGTTCAAGTGCACAGTTTGATCCAAGACTCCTAGATTTGGTACATCTGTACAATCTTATGTTGTCCAATACAAAAATCTAAGCATAAAATCTGTCTTTACAAAGCTCATAATATTCAGTTCCTGTCGATATTATCCAAAATGTGGACAGTTGATTATCTTTATTATTGAATAAATACAGTAGTTAAGGTGTTATTGCACTTGACAACATTATATTTAGAACATGAGGGACCCGAATATGGGAATGCCTTCATTAACATACAGTGTTGCTAAAAAATTGGATGCTTTAATCTTTTAAAATAACAAAAAATGTAAATGAAAAACTGTGTTTGAGCTAATTACCTCTTTACTTCCTGGTTCAGTTTTGCAAAATGTAGTTTACTCTTTACTTTTTTGTTTTTACTGCATAATAGATGACTACGGACATTCACTGCATGTCACCCCTCTCTCTCTTTGGGCTTTAAGTTTGACTCTCAGTGGTTTAAGATCTATTTGTCAGCTCACTCTTGTTGCTTGCACCTTTAAACTCTGTCGTGAAGCAGTTGCAACAGGTTTCAACATGTGCCCACACCCTAGTAATTGCATCAATGAATGAACGTTTCCTTATTATAAAAAAACACCACAGTTTTCCTGTAACACAGTGAGAGAAAAACGTATCTGTTCTGGTCATTTGCTGTGTCACTGGTTTACTTTCACACTCACATCTCTTCTCTTTGTCCCTGTGGTTATTTTCATTTTTCACTTTCTTGTTTCCTTCACAATGTTTTCAAAGACAACAATTCTTCCTGGGAGCACTTTCAGTCTGGTGAGTGGAGATGGATTATTATTGTCCCAGTGTCTTGTTTCCAAACCTAAAGGGATTGTTTCTTCTTTTTACCTGAGTTAAAAGAAAAAAAACTCACCTTTAAATGGTCTCTCTCTCTCCTCCCTCTGCAGGGGGCAGAGGCTCATACAGTGACATCGGAGGCCCGGTCGTCACAACACAAGTCACCATCCCAAAAGATGTGAGTGCGACATCTATTCCCTTTCCAAAAAAAACACGACTCTCGCAGTAACGAAAGACAGAAAAGACATTTCACTCCTCATTCCATTCTCAGTCGTCCCGTGTGCTTGTTTTTGCAGCTGGCTGGCTCCATCATCGGTAAGGGCGGCCAGAGGATCAAGCAGATCCGCCACGAGTCTGGGGCATCCATCAAGATTGATGAACCACTAGAGGGCTCTGAGGACCGCATCATCACCATCACAGGCACACAGGACCAGATCCAGAACGCCCAGTACCTGCTGCAGAACAGGCATGTGCTCCTGTGATTGGCTGAAAAACAAAACTCCTCTCGTTGTGGAGCCCTGTGGTCTCCTCTGATGGCCTGTGTGCTCATGCACAACTGGATTATTTTCAATTAGTGCAATAAACGACCAACCTTGACTTAATTTACCTGTTCCAAAGGTTAAATGTGTCCTCCAGACAGGTAAAACATTTACTGTCCTAATAATAAAGTTCATAAAACATGTAATAACTCTATAGTTAGTGGTTAACTACAGTAGATACGATACACCAAAAGCTGCATTTGCAATTACTACTTTATTCATTTTTTTGGTTGTGAAGTCAACCAGGATCAGTAACACAAATTACACACTAGATGCTTCTACTCATTTTAATCATCCTTTAAGATAAAATGGTAATAATTTTAATGGTTCCAGCTACTCAAATGTGAAGAACTGCTGCCTTTAATGTGTTTTTAATGATCTTGTGACATTTTATAGACTAAACAGCTACTCGAGAAACTAGGTGAGAAGTGACTGATTGAAAAAAAGCCTCATTTTAGGCCTTAATTCTATTTAACTGTCATGTTAATCTGAAATTTTACTGAAAATAATGTTTCCTGTCTTAGATATGTGTTTGGACTTTGCACATTATGCCAGAACATAAGCATGTAGAGTCTATTTATTTTTTTAAAACCAGTATTTAATCTCAGAGAACTTTGCAGCTCAGACGCTTCCTTCTTCCCTGTGTCGTTTAATGGCTAAGCTGGTCTCAGCAGTCGTATATCTACTCGCAGACATAATTTATTTTCAGCTCTGACCTTTGCGTACTTTTTATTACTTCCAGTTGTGCTCCGTATGAAAAATGTCTTTCGGTTTGCAGCATCCAGAACAAACAGCTCATGACCCGTGCGGCGGTCATGTTAAGATAAACATCCAGAATGTTGTCATGAAGTGTCCTGACATCTTTCCGTCTGTTTCTTTCAGCGTGAGGCAGTACTCCGGACGGTTCTTCTAGGAGGAAGGAGGTGGAGAAGAAGACTGAAGCAATGCTGCCATACTGTTTGCTCCTTCTACTCGTGTTCAGAGCCGACATTCCTCTGCTTTGGGTAGATGTCCTCCCCCCTCCTCCTCCTCCCATCACTGTCACACACTCACGCCATCTACTTATGAATCGCAATTTTGCTTTCGAGGATTTTTTTTTTTTTTTTTCTAAAAGATCTTAAGCTGTCAAACAGCAAACAAGGAGTCAACAACCTGTTTTTCCGTGCTGGTGTAATTATTTTTCAGGAGTTTCATGTGCCGTTAATGGAGTAACCTCATCTGTGTGATAACTTTTTGGTGTTGTGTGAGCCGCCCCCTGGACCTTATCTCCCTCATTTCAAGTACAGCATGCAGAATGTAATGTTTTTGTAAGGAGCGTTATGTGATTTCTTTTCTTTCTCTCTTTTTTTTTCCTCAAATGTTTAAGCACACTCTTCAAATAAAGATGCATGGTCTGAAAGTGGTGAAGAACCATTAAACTTAATTTTTACACAACACCCAGAATCCCTTTTTTTTGGTGACATTTTGGGAAAAATGCTGGTTTATGTGAGAGAGAGAGATTCAATTAAATGAGATTACATTTCTCATCTCACTAACAAGCTAACTCTCTGCAAAAACTGAAAATGCATACTTTCCAAGATGCCTTTTATTTTGCTTTACGTTGGGATGAACTTGCCAGTGTGATGTAGAAAAAAAAGGAAAAATGTAGGAGTTTTTGTTTTTCATTGAAGGACAAGGAGCTGTAAAAAGTTTGTGTGTATATATTTACA
This sequence comes from Ctenochaetus hawaiiensis, assembly GCA_029783645.1. Lineage (NCBI taxonomy): Eukaryota > Metazoa > Chordata > Actinopteri > Acanthuriformes > Acanthuridae > Ctenochaetus > Ctenochaetus hawaiiensis. Next base: position 16,088,820 of record JAPZDY010000011.1, read on the forward strand.
TAGAGGCAGTTAATTTCATGAGTGGTTAGACAGACCCAGGATGCTTTCTACTTCCTTGGAAGGAAATGTTTGGTAATCTGTTTGTCTCTCTCTCTTGTTATTTGATTTATTTCTTGACCGTGATGGACACAACCGGAATATCTGATCTGTCAGATCCACTTATTTGTGTTTATATAAGTGTATTTCTTTTTTTTTTTTTGACACTTTGGAAAAGTTTTAAAAGATGCAGATTGATGTGAGGACCCCAGTGAGTGGTGTTTTCTGTCCCATCATCTGGATCTCTGTGTCTGAAATCTGTAGTACCTGCAGGTGTTGAGCAAATAAAGTCTGTTCACAGTTCACACACAGTGTCTTCTCTTTATTTCAGCATCGGTCACCAGTATTATCTTTGCATCTACTGTATGGTTGTTATCTGTCTGCAGTGGAGTTGAGGCTGATGTGTCAGCCTGTTGCTCAGTCGCGCGCATCCGTGGTTTACTAGTTAACACCGGAAATTTGCTCCTATAATGTAATAGTGAAAGCCCACACGGTTTCCCATCAGAGCACAGCCCTCTGTCACATGGTCCACTGTTGCTCTTCACAGGGATAGTGAGAGACCGGACAAACAAAAGTGGACGCAGAAGAAGACGACACCGAGCTCCATCCACCAAGACAACAGAAAGTGGCGTGGGAGTCTTTTTTTTTCACGTCCCCCCTGAGATTTAATGTTTTTTGCTCATTTTTGTGTTATTTTGTAGCGTTATGAAGTGAAACTCCGCCATATTCAGCCCACCACGCCCGGAGCTCAGCCACCAGGGGTGAAGAAGCCTCGCTGCTGCCTCACAGTCTGTGAAGTTGTTGCACAAACTTAATTTCCCCTTCAAAGGAGGAGAACAAGGTAATACAAACAGCCTTGAGAATTGCGACTTTACTCTCTTAAATTTACATTTTGTTAAACCTTGTTTCCAGCTCAGGAGAGGACTGTGTTTGCGCACGCGGAGGAGGGAGGGAGGGGGGACTTTGGAGGGAGTTAATCAAAATAAATTGACTTTAGGATCATCAGGGCTTTTTTTCTTTCTTTCTTTCTTTTCTCTGCTTCCTGCTTAACCAACATTGTGTGTGTGTCTGTTCCTTGGAAGGGGGAAGCGTTATCCCGGAGGAATGACTCTGAGCTCGGTGGGAGCCTGCTGCCTCAGCCCGGAGGCGAAAGAGGCTCGCAGGATCAACGATGAGATCGAGAGGCAGCTCCGCCGGGACAAGAGGGACTCCCGACGGGAATATAAGCTCCTTTTACTCGGTAGGGGACGAAAAAATACAGTTTTCCTACAGTTATTCTTGCATAGTGGGCTAAACAGTGATGGAAGAAGTATTCAGACCTTCTGTTTAAGTGAAAAAAACTGCTTTAAACTTTAGTTTAGAAACCTTTTATAATATCAGCAATAAAACATGTTGAAAAGTAAAAGTACTTGAGGTGACTGGCCCATTTCAGTGGGCTTAAACGTTAGATATTAATATTTTTTGGTTTGTTATTATGGATGCATTAACATGTAAGGAGCTTGTATGAGTTGCTGGTATTTTATTGCCCAATGTTTGGTAGTTTTATTAATGACGGTGCATAAATTTATTAGGTGATCATTTGAATTATACACAAACAATCTGTGTGTAAATCTTATGGCTGTTCAATTTATGTAGTGGGTTTAAAGTGCCATATTTTGTCATACAACGCAGTGGTCTGGAAATATATAAACCTGCAGAAAACTGTATTACTTAAGTGAGGTTCAAGTACCTTAAATTATACTTAACTAAATACACTTCAAGAGCAAATACACTTAGTTTCTACCATTGGCTTTAAAAACTGAATTTTCCCATAAAACAGGAAGTAAAAAATCCTTCACTATTTTGCTTTGAAAGTACTCATGTTTGTGATGATGTATGTAATAATAAGAGTTGAGAAAGAAGGAATCAGATGTGTTACGTAACACAGCACTGATGAAGTACTCAGCAAAATGCTCAGCAATTAGCAAAAGTCAGAGTACTCTCAAGGTACTAGAAAGACCTTTCTCAGACTCAGAGTATTTAATAGTACTGGATTATTATTGGTACAGATGCCTAAGTGAGTGAAAAGACATTTTAATGTTGTAGCTGGTTGAGACGCACTTTAAGTACTTTATACACTTTGAAGTACTTTTGTAATCTGCAACATCTCATGACAATAATAATGACATCATAGTGGGAAAATTTACTGAAGTACTGTAATTAAGGGCAGTTTTATGGCACATGTACTTGAGTAATTTCACCCTCTGTTGCTTTATACTTCTCCTTCAAGATTTTTACTTTTAGAAAACTAATTATCAGTTATAAAAATAATAAATTACATTTTTAGCTCCCCTACAGCAGTAGTAATAAAAAAACCAAAACAACTATACAGGCCCTTTCCCTCAGTAAATGTACTAATACAACCTTATAAAAGTAATCCACTACAGGTAAAAGTTCTGCATTGAAATGCTAGTTCAGTAAAAGTACTCATCCTGCATTAAATGGCCCCTGTAATAAATTTTTTTACTGTTACTGTGTTTTTACTGTGTTAAATTATTATATTAGTGGTAGTGATGCACTGACTTGGTGGTATTTCTACCTTTACTTTACTAAAAAGTCTTAATACTTCTCCCACCATTGTGAGTGGGTGATATAATATTGAATCTTCTCATAAAAGAAAAAAACAGCACACAAGTTTGTTAATTAGCTTCGAAAGAACCTGAGTGTGTGATGACGTGTTTGTGGCTGAATATGAACAGTTATGTGTACTGTATGACGCAGCTGTGTGTGGCCACAGTACAGACAACCGCGGGAAGACTCCGCTGTAACACCACAGTGGGTTGAATAATATTATAATCAGTGTAACAAGTAGTGTAAGTATTCAAGTTCTCACCAAAAAATACTCTATTACAAGTAAAAAAAACTTTGCAGTCAAAAGCACTGAGTTGTCAGCTAAATGTCCCTAAAAATTACAAGTTACAGTGATCAAACAGAAATATGATCCACACAAGAAATGACCTTTTTATCAGAATTTTACCTCTTATGTATTAAAGTGTTATTTCCACTTTCAAGCTGGGTGAAAATGATCTAATTTTAAATATTGCTTTGATAGGTTTTCTGTAGTACTCTGTGAACAGGTGAAGTATTTTATATGTAAAATCTGTGATGTCAGTTTGTTTGTTTGTGTCACTTGACAAAGGATGAATAAGTAATTGCTGTGGGTAATTTTAGGGTGTATGTGCAGTCAAGGTTATAATGGTAATTATAATTTCAGTAATAATTAACTCATGCTGAATGTATAACCGACCTTTCAGGTTCAAAAGTCACATATGTAGTTTCAGAGCTCTCCAAACAGTGACTCCGTACCTTAAAGAAATCTTCAACTTCAACCTGTGCTGCATATTCGATTTAGATCAATCAGAATAACTGCACCAGGTTGAATTCTTAATAATTACATTTACTTTTTGTAATTTCTTTGAAACTTTCCTGCTAGAGTGACATACTTGTATTTTTACTTCACTCTGTCTGAAGCTCTGCCATTAAATGCTTTCATTTCAACTTTGTCAGCTAAAGAGGGAAATGCTGCAACTTCTACTTCAGCTTTTTCAAACGCACAGACAGTCGCTGGTGAGATGACAAAATACTGTTTGTAGAACTTGACTCCAAGAATAAACATGAGACCCACAGGGCCAAGGACTAAGATAAAACCCAGACGAGGTGGTTTAAGCAGGTCCAAGATTGCATAAGAGTGAAATGTGAGAATACTTTTCACACAATATAAACAAACAACTAACATTTGTCGCTTTTGCCTTTTTTGTTATATAAAAGCATGCAGAGTTTAGGAGAGTTTAGAGTTTAGGCTGATGAAATTCTTTATTTATCATACTGTCAACAAACTAAAAAAGAATTGTAAACTGCAGTCGCCATCTTTTTTTGCTCCTCTTTGCAGTTTAGCAGTTTAACATTTTAACATGCTAACTTTTACTGATAAACACTCAACACAAAGTGCAGCCGAGGTCAACAGATTGTCATTAGTTTTGCAGGTATTCAGTTCTAGACTAAAGTATTACACAAAAGGAAGAGAAAAACTGAACTTTGATGTTGGATGAAAAGTTATTTGTTATTTTACAGTTTGGAAAGCACAGGTCTGATATTTAGAAAATGTCAACAAATGTCAACATGCTAGTGGTGTTGCGGCAAAATCAGGGCATTGTCAAGATACAGAAATCATCCTCACAACACCAAGCATGTTTTTGCTAAATTTTATGGTAATCCGTCAAATAGTTGTTGAGATATTTCCATCTGGACCAAAGCGGTGGACTGACTGGCTGTCATCTCCAGACCTGCACTGCTAGCTGCTAACTGCTAGCATGGCTAATAATGAAACTATTAAAATCACATCAGTGAGCCACAGAATTGCACTCAGTGATGTTCTCTCATTACCGGTAAGATGGACACTTAGGTTATTTTGAGTTGATCCCACATGCAGCATCCTGTTGCCATAAGTACTAATGCACCGAATTTAAATTAATCCGCAGCTAAAAATAGTTCCCCTCAAATGACACAGTTTACTCAGCTTTAAGTAATGATTGCTGAAAATAACAGTGCCCAGTTTATTTAGGAAATAACAGAGCCTGTTTTATAAATAAGGCTATAAATGTATGTGTGTTTTTTTGGTTAATCATGGGGCTTAGTGACAAAAACAGGTTTGGGAAATCATCCAGCAAGAAAAGATGGACTGACGCATCGTTTCTGTCTTTTCATGAGATATACTGACAATAACAAAAACTCAGAAAATGTCAGACTTGTCCTTCAAGTCAGTATATTTGTGCAAACTAATGTTTTTTTTTAATCTGTTGGTAATAAGGAACTGGTGAAAGTGGGAAGAGCACTTTCATCAAGCAGATGAGGATCATCCACGGCCGCGGATACTCTGATGAGGACAAGAGGGGCTTCACCAAGCTGGTCTACCAGAACATCTTCACAGCCATGCAAGCCATGATCCAGGCCATGAGCACATTGCAGATCCCCTACAAGTATGAAAACAACAAGGTAGACCAGACTCTGTTTCTTCGTCCTTTTATTTGCTGCCCCACACAGACAGATTAAGAAAGAGGGTTTTTACCACCCGTCGTCCCACAGAGGCATGTGCAACTTAAACTGTCTCGGGCACTGACAGAGCCTGCAGTGTGTATTCAGGGTGCAGCACTTCTGGTAATTTACAATGGTGTTTAGTTTTGCAATCCTGCTGCCAGAGAGTTTGTTCTATTTACACAAAAAGTGCATATGATGTTACCCTGCAGGCATGTAAAGACAGGTACTCCTGAGCCAAATGCAAGAGACAAAAGAGGAAGGGTGGCGGAAAATCCCTATTAATCACACAGGAATCTGAATGATCTGCAAATTTGCTGGTGCACGCAAACACATAAGACATTAGTTAAACTCCAGGTAAGGATGACACCCTAGCTGGCAAAATCCACTTAATGTGTCCTGTGACAGCGGAAGAAAGAGGGGTGGTGTGTGTGTGAGTGTGTGAGGGAGTGTCATGTGACCTTGCAACCTTTGACAGCATTAACCAAGTCTGAGTCAGCGCATGAGTTACCGTTAATTTTTTTTTTCAAAAAACAGGACACAGGCAAAAGTCCAAGAAATTGATTGAACAGTGTGTTTATCTGCTCTTATGTTAGCTGCAGTTGTTAGCAAACCTGGCTAACTAGCTAACCGCCTTTATTAGAGCATCACTTCCTAGGTCAAAGAGCACATCATCACTTATTGTGGAGCGACGGGTTATTTTAAACAAAAGTTGTTGTTATTAGCACATCTGCTGTATATTTTCCCCATTAAGTGGAAGCTGGAGTGTAGCGTAACATTAGCAGCTCTGTCCTGGTCTTTATTTGATTTGGGGATGTTTACACAGTAATCTGAGATGGTGCTATGTTTATCAGACACCCTGGCTGGTCTTCATCTTAAAAGCTCTCTCTTGTTATGTTTACCATAAATACCATAAATATGACTTATGTCTTGCTAACCCAAGTATGTGGCCTGTGTAACAGACCTGGTTTGTTAAAAGCAAATATTAGGCCAAGTTGATTTTTGCCTGGGACCTGCTAACTTTCACCTCTTTTTAGCCTTTTAGTGTGAAATCTTAACTTTGACCATCAAGCACTGAGAAGAACCACTTTTACAAGGTTCTTACATCAAAAAGAGTCACATAGAAAAATTAAACTTTTCAACTAACTCATGGGGCTAAAGTTAGCTTGATATGGTTGCTAGCTACAACTGATAAAATAAGCTAGCTAACAATAGTATTTTAGCCTCAAAACTGATGCTCATTGATTGAAAATTAGAAGCCTGCTTTTGTCTACAGCTGATTGTATTGAAGGACTCATTGTTTTGAAATTGTTAAAAGATTGAAATCTGCCACATTTATCATTGTAAGCTGCAAAAATGGACTCCATGAAACACTGGCTTTTCACTCTTATTGGCATAATTTTGCTGGACGCAGTAATGCTACTGAGAGCTGCAATATGAAACCAGAAGTCGACACGACTTAGATTTTTTTTTGGCGTAGACTACTTATTTTCTTTTTTTTCCTTTTTTTAAGTGACAAAATATTTAAATTTTGCTCAACAGTTTGATCAGGTTAAGGCAACAAAACCACTTGGTGAGGTTTTTCAAAAAGTCATGGTTTGAAAAAAAACAGTGTGTCTTTGTAAATTCACAAAAAATTAAAGTATTCCTGTTGGTTTTATCTTTGGATTAGGGGAAAGATTAGGTTAATTAACTACTTGTCCTGCTGCAGTTTTGCTAGCTTATCCACAAAGTGATGAGAGGAGCTGTATTCTGAGTATTTGTGCAGATGTAAAAATTAGCTTTTAGTTCATTTCTAAGGAATACTATGATCGATCTCGGTGAATGCAGAAAAAAGTTTTTTTTTTTCTAAAAAGAAAGGCTGGCACAGCAGTTTCTAAGGATCCATTTAAACTTGTTCCATCATTTCTCCAAAGAGTTGAGTGAGAACATTAAAGTGGTGAAGCTGCGGCCATAAAATCAATTTTATGAGATTCACAAAAGATTAAAGCATTTAAGGGTACGACTTCCCCCTAGAACTGCAAAAAAAGGTAATTAAAATGAACTTCTTGGGTTTGTTTGAACACACACACACACAGTCTCTGGTAGCAGTTTCAGCCAACTGAGGAACAGAAAAGCAGAATAAATGACTTCTCACTACCTTGAAATTGTGTACAGAAATATGACTCAACCAAACAGCTTGTCAGATAGTATTGGCTTCATTGGAATTAACAGTGGTGTAATAAACTGGCTAAACCAATTTACAGTGTGTAAAGATGTATTTCATAACTCTGGAATTTACCACAGCATGGCAGCTCCTCGACATTTATGGCACAATCTCCATTTTATCACAGCAGTGGTTGAGGGAAACATCAGGACAACAAACACAGCTGAACATCAACAAAATGACAATTGCATTATGTCTCCAAAAGCACCTTGTACAGTAAAGCAGTTTATTGATGCGTAAATAGACTCAGAGTAATGGCTCACTTATAAATAACTGCATAAAGTACTCCAAACAGCTTGTAGAGTTTTTTTTTTTCCCTAAGTATTTTCTGGCTGAACAGCTGCACTGTGGTCCAGAAGTGATGCATAGTCAGGAAATGTATGTATTATTAATCAGACATGAATTAGAGCAGTAAGGGTAAGATAGAGAGATGGTTAATTCCAAGAAGACACAGAATATCACTTTAAAACCCTAGAAGAGACAACCTGCAAAACACAGCAGCCTAATTACTTCATTAGCAAAAAAAAAAAGAAAACTAGATAACACTTAAATAACATCTTAAACAGAAAGCGAGGAGAGAAAGCAAAAGTTCTTTATGTGGTAGTTGTGTGCACGAAATTGTTGCTTCATCAGTTTACAGTGGAGGCTTGTAGTCTCATATTACAGCAGCTAGAAAAGGCATTTCAATGAAAGGAAAAGGGGTAGTTCCATATTGTCCTAACTATTTTACGTTAAGTACACTTGGGCAGTAAAAAACTTACTCTCAAAACTAATGATAGCAGAACCTTTTTCCTTTGACTGGTCTCACAAATAATTTAATTCTATGCAGATGATGTACTTGTTGCTGATGAAGTTAATGTTCTGGGCCGTGGTCTTAGAGCCCAGCTTCCTGTCTATGGTGAAAAACACAAATGTACATGTACCAAAGGTCAAAATAATGTGTTTAACTCAAGTACTGATGATGATCAAACAATGGGACTTAAAATACTTGCGTACATAGGTCATAGCTTGCACCTGCTACATGCGTGTTGCTATACAGTGCTCAACAGAAACAGAAACAGTCCTGAATGTTTTTATCAGATCTCGCATTATGATTCATACTAAGGACAGAATAAAAAGATTTGCTCATAGAGTGTTCGTGCAAGGGATTCTTTTACGTTAGCTTACAGGACATAGATAAGCATCAGGGGATTTTTCCCTGACTAATTCAATTAGATGTTCGTAATGTGAGATAATGACATCACTATGTCTGTTTTCTTTTAAGTTTAAACTGGATCTTGTCTTTCAAAAAGCTGCAACAACATTGCACAAGAATACAAACATGACATCATATTAATCATCAGTCCCTCTGCATATTTGTGTTGTGTTTAGTCATTAATTTCATTGTGTTGTTCTGTTGTTTAGGCAAATGCCAAGATTGTCAGTGGGGTTGATGCGGAGAAGGTCACAACATTAACAAACCCTTATGTGGATGCTATCAAGAGCCTGTGGAGTGACCCAGGAATTCAGGAATGTTACAATCGGAAGAGGGAATACCAGCTCTCAGACTCAGCTAAATAGTGAGTGTAAACAGAAACTCCTTAGACATTGCCAAATAGTTTCCACTGTTTGATCTGCCACTTGTCTGTTTAATGCTCCCAGAAGGTTCGGGTTCAGTCTCTCTTCCATTTAAGGTTGTTGACAAAAGGCTGAAAAGAAACACCAATTAAATTCCTACTAAAAAAATTAGTTCTAGGGAACTGGCTTAAACAGAAACTCCATGACTTAAATATTTACAATAATTGTCTCTTTTGTCCATCTTCTGGTTCTTTATCAGTCTGTCCTACTAATTGTGTCATCATTTTCTTAACTCTGGGTTGTCCTCCTGTGTTAATAGCTATCTGAATGACTTGGACCGAATTGCTGATACTCTTTATCTGCCAACTCAGCAGGATGTCCTGAGGGTCAGAGTGCCCACAACAGGTATTATAGAGTACCCCTTTGACCTGGAGAATGTGGTGTTCAGGTGAGTGTTGTTTTTTTTTGAAGTATCATTTTAGCTATTTTACAATTAATTTTTGTACATATTAGCATTCAGGGTCCCCAGATGATGTATCCTACAGACTTTAAGTTACCACCTGACATTATCTTATCTGACATTTTGTTTTGTAAAATGTCTCACCTGTTATATAAATACCATTAAATTGGATAAACACATTCATGTGCCCCAGAGGATGAACTGTAAAAGCTAAATACTTTCAAAATTTGTAAGATTTTCATCAGCCTGGGCGGTACTTTGTGTTTAGTGC
>JAPZDY010000011.1:16098519-16115121 GCA_029783645.1 Ctenochaetus hawaiiensis
GAGTGCCCACAACAGGTATTATAGAGTACCCCTTTGACCTGGAGAATGTGGTGTTCAGGTGAGTGTTGTTTTTTTTTAAAGTATCATTTTAGCTATTTTACAATTAATTTTTGCACATTTTAGCATTCAGGGTCCCCAGATGATGTATCCTACTGACTTAAAGTTGCCACCTGACATTATCTTATCTGACATTTTGTTTTGTAAAATGTCTCAACTGTTAAATAAATACCATTAAATTGGATAAACACATTCATGTGCCCCAGAGGATGAACTCTAAAAGCTAAATACTTTCAAAATTTGTAAGATTTTTGTCAGCCTGGATGGTACTTTGTGTTTAGTGCAACAATATATTAACAAACTAACATGCCAAGGAGATGAACATAGTAATCTTTAAGCCTACCAGCATATAAGCATTATCATTGTAGATGTTAGCAATCTGACTTTAGCATTTAGCAATGCATTATGCCCAAACATAGTCTCACAGAGCCAACAGTACAGCTGCAGACTCTCAATCTTGATTTTCCTGGTGTCAGCATTGTAGTGGAAGTTGGAAGCCATTATGTCTTGCTTATTTATTCAGTCTTGTTGAGTACAGCTGGACCTCTTTAACAATTAATGGTGTTTCTCTAGTAAATTACATTAATCCGTTATCAAAATGGGTCCTAAATCATTTGAATATCGCCTTTTGAAACCAGTAGATTATTTGAGGAAGTGAAACTTTCTATTCTCAGAATTTAACCTTGATGCCTTAAAAGGAAAACGCTGACAGTTTTGTGGTTGTCATGATATGGTAGTAAAATATTTAAGCCCCTCTACGGTAATCAAGCATGTAATTTGAGTAATGACAATGATACAGTTAAAGCTGAGCATTAAGTTTGTACAAAATGTATATAAGGCCAGATAAAATTTGGAATATTGGTTGTTGAAGTATGTTACATACTCTCAGAAAGTGCAGCACAGTTAGATGGTGCAACTTTGTGCAATTTTTAAGATCAGTTCTCATAAAGCTTTTGTCTTTTATCAGTCATAATTTTTTTTGAAATATATATTTTTAATGAGCCTTAAATGGGTGACATGTTGTGTTTTAATCACTGGCTCAAACATGTGGTTGCAGGATGGTGGATGTTGGTGGCCAGCGTTCAGAGAGGAGGAAGTGGATTCACTGTTTCGAGAATGTCACATCCATCATGTTCCTGGTGGCGCTCAGCGAGTACGATCAAGTCCTTGTCGAGTCCGCCAATGAGGTGAGAAATTTGCTGCTGCCTGCAAAAAAATCACATTTGACAATCTTAACAACTGTTTTTATATTTTGTTAGTATTTGCAGGGGAGGGGAGAGGGAATACTGAGGAATAATCAGAAAAACTCACTGGGTCGGACACAAAGGGACATTGTTCCTTTTGTCTAAGGCCAAACCTGTTAGGTGGAGATGGTGACCTAGATTTTCACTGAGTGCAGTACAAGTCTGGTTCCCCCCCTCTCTTTTTGTTCCCTCTGTCTTTCTTTCTGGTCACAGTGATAAACCTTATCTTGACCCTCCTTCATAGCAGTGTGCACGGTTAATCTGCAGGGGGAGCTCTTTAGTCACTCTGTTCAGCAGAGTGCACCTCTCAGCCAGGCTCGTTCCCCTGATGAGATTACAACCAAGTGAATTTGCTCACACAGACTATCACTGCTGAAGCACTGCTGTCTAACACTATATCTGATTTCATATTTATGCTCATGCTCTGGTGTCTGTGCCACATGTTTTTCACAGAATCGTATGGAGGAGAGCATGGCCTTGTTCCGAACAATCATCACCTACAAGTGGTTTAAAAAATCCTCAGTCATCTTGTTCCTCAACAAGATCGATTTACTGGAGGAGAAAATCATGTACTCGCATTTGGTCGACTACTTCCCTGAATATGACGGTGAGAGGAAACTGATGAAAAATGCAGCTGCACGCGACAGTGTTTATGTTTTAAATAGAACATTATAATTGCCTTTTTAAAGCAACTCTATCTGTTGTTAGTTTGTTTAGAACTGCTGCGACTTTACATGTGTTTTTAAAGTAAAAAACAGTCTTCCTATCATGGATCAAAAGTTCAAATCAGAAGCAATAAAACACACCCTTGCTTATTTTGGTACACTCAGTGTTTTTGCTGCTCCAGCCCATCGTGGTGTGGTGTGGCCAGGAGCTGATAGCATCTAATGTTTGCTAGTGTGTCAACTTGAACTATGATTGTATAACTGACTTGCTGAGTCAGTTCGCTGACTTTAAAAGTCTTCCCTGCGTTACACTGCTTGGGCATGTCACAGATAAACATTGGAATGGTTTTATCAGAAAAGTAGAACAACAGGCGAACACAAAGAGACATGTTTGTTTTCTGCATTTGGTCCCATTTTATTTAGTCAGTCAGGTCACATAATGAGGATCTCTGGCAAGTTTGGACAATTATGCAATGATTTTAAATGCTAAAATGTAGCATAACAGTAGCACATTTAGAGAGGACAAGAGTCCATAAATTGACTTGGTATGATCTGCTCTATATTAATACACATCTGTAAGATTAGTCACCTTAAGCTAGCAATCATACCAGAGCAAGTACAATACGGCTGTAGCAGCACATATTAAATCAGGCTGATCAAGGGTGTGTTTTATTGCTCGTGAATTCCCCTTTTCATTTGAAAGAGGAAGTTTCCGTTATTTCCTCTTTGAAAACTTGCACAGCCTCAAATGTTCTGCAGCCGTTTCATATTACAGTGTTAGCCTGTGTTATTTTCTTGGGCTTTTATAGACCTATAATAAAAACACTACAGTGACTTTTATGTGCTGTTTTCTTGCCCTCTTGTCTTTTTTTCTGCCAGGTCCCCAGCGAGACGTCGAAGCAGGAAAAGAATTCATCTTAAACATGTTTGTCAGCCTCAACCCAAGCGAGAAAAAAATCATCTACTCCCACTTCACCTGTGCCACAGATACAGACAGCATTCGATTTGTTTTCCGCGCGGTGAAGGACCACATCTTGCAGGGCAACCTGGAAGTCTACAACCTGGTTTAAGAGAGTGCTGGTGCTGTTGTAATTCAATCGGCTTTGTACAGCTGGCAGTCAGGAGTGCTCTGCAGTGATTCAGTTTGCCTCACACTGCTGCTGAACACTATAATCCAAAACAGGACATTGAGACGCTACAGAGCTTGTCCGCTAAATGACTGTACTACTGATGTATTTCAAATTTTCCTGTTAGGCTCTTTGAAAATGGATGTCTCCAGCTATAATGAAGTGTGTCCTGACAATTAAAGTGCTGCTTTGGTGAGGAATCTATTACAGTATGCACTCTGAAATTTATGGAGCTCTTTGTGAACGTTTTTTGGAGTGGTAACAGTATAAATGCACACGGGTGGATTGAGAGGGGGAAAAAGTATTTCTGTGGCCTCAGAAGTGTCTGTGGACTTGTAATGTGCTTGGTCTCTCCTTCAGGGAATCTGTGGAAGTGAATGTAGACTAACTGCAATGCAGTACCTCACATCACTAACCGAAGATGGTAATAGTTTATTTTTTTAAGTTAAAAAAAAATACTCTAGTTTGTGTCTTGACATAATGGGCATACGAGTCATAATTAACACTAATGACACATTTACTTATATCAGATTAATTTGCATTTTGTAACTTTGGTATTTGTGCTGATATTCTGTATGTGTGGACGTCACTTAGTTGGGTATTATCATTTCCACAACCTCATTTTTTTAAGTGTCACAAGACTTTGTACACTCTGCATTTGTCTCTGATAGTATTATTCAGTCTTCAACCACTTTTTTTTTGAGCACAGCATTAATATAAAACACATTATAAAGGGAATCCTAGTGTCACCGTACTAGATTACTACTTTCTGCTACATTAGCATTAATTTTTATAAGTCTTAATTTTGTCAAAGCTGTAAAATTGAGTTTTATAAGGACTATTTGATTGAATGAAGCAGTTTTCTGGCCTAAAAATCATGTAGTTAAATGGCTATGGAACTTGTCCCATTATTTATATGAATGCATATTATAAATAAAATATGGTACAGTAAGTTTTTTTCCGAGGTCAAGGTTTTAAAAGGGTAACTGCTGAAGAGAGAACTGTTTTGTTAAATAATCTCTGAGGCATTAAACTAGTGCCTTTTTCATCCTAATTCACATGCTGTTCAAGGGAATGAAATGCATGAATAAAAAGCTAATGGGAGCGTATCCACGGCACTAATGTTTACACAATCCTTCTCTTCTTGTTAAAAATAATTACAGCCTAATTTTAACGGCTTAATTTATGGTTCACTGTCACTGCGATATCTTAATGCAGTCTTAGTGTTTTTATTGTGATTGTATTGAATAAACAAGACATTTTGCTGTTCATTAGTTGCTCAGTTTTCCATTTTTTTTGTCTGTGTTTACAATTCAGCTCAAACACGGGGTTGGTTTAGCAATCAAGTGTTTGTCGACTTGGCTGCTCTTTCGGCTCATCTGGGGCCGTGTTGGTCCTGAAATCCTCTTCTGTGATACATCCATCTGGCTGCAGCCTGCAGCAGCACTTCTGTTAGAGGTCCATATATTTAGTGTTGCACACTAAACTGGGATATATAGAGTGGCAGAGAGCCTTAAATATGGAGGAGGACAGACACTTAAAGTAAATGGTAGCAGTACATGAAGGCACCGGCAATGAGAAAGGGTGGATGCAGAGGGGTGAGGAGGCTGCTGGGTACACGATCTTTGCTCTTTCTCTCCACATTTTAATCAGTGCAGACCCAAATCTTCCATGAAAATATCAATTACTCTACATTCCAGCCAAGCACATACCACATCATACAGAGGGCTGAAACTAACAATTATTTTAGCATGCTACACAGCCTGTAAAAACATTTGTATCATGGTGATGTCATCAGGAAAATCTCAGATTGGGAGGATGCAAATGGAGGCTAACATTGAGTTGCATGATGATAAATGTAGATTCAAGCATTTCTGAAATTTAACCTCTAATAGGGACGAAAAAGTTAGTGTGTCTTGAGCTGTGCAACTTTGATTTGGACCATTCTTTCAAGATTCAAGATGGCAAGATTCCAGATTTTATTCAAAGTGTCATGAGAAACTGCTGCAATGCCCCTTTAATCTCAGTCCATTAATGTTATGCAATGCAAGTAAAGACTCTTTGAAACTTCAGCTTAACAAGATGCCCATGTTACTATTGTGTTCTTTGGTGCAGTGAAAATGCAAAACACAGATGTGCCATTGGTGTGTTTTGCACCAGGCTGTCCCTCCATTATGTCTTTCCTCCTGCTCTGTGCTTTACTGTGGGCAATGAGTTTCAAGTTCAGCCAACCCATGGGACTATGGACCTGTAAGCAGATACACAGGAGCTATCTACACAGTCTCACAGTGCCTTTTTCTCTCAGAGACTGCCCATTCGCCCGCCTCCCTTGCACAGCAGGAATGTGGAATGCACCTGAACTGGATCCTGCACGAGGAAGAATGACTGCTGAGAGCCGCCAGCACACCTGTTCCGGGACGAGAGTTTACCTGGCAGGTCTGAAAAAAATTATTATCCATTCATTTCACTAATCCCCCGTCAGCTGTGTGGAGTAGTAAACAGCAGCTCTTTTCACGACGATGGATGAGTGCTGCATGTCTGCACAAGAGGTGGAGAGACTGAGGATACACAGAGAAATAGAGAGACAAATCCGTCGTGACAAAAGAGACTCTCACCGTGAGTTGAAGCTGCTGCTCTTAGGTGAGTTTAAATTCAATTAACTTCCACATGTGCAATCACCGCGACTTGAAATACCTGTTTGAAAACATTAAAAAAAACCACATGCATTTCATACTGAGATGGTAAAAAGTCACAGTTGGACTTTAAATAGATTTAATTATTATTTAAACAATACCAATAAATATTACCAATAATTAAAATTACTGCTTCCTGAGTGAATCAAAACTGTAATAATTCTGATAATAGTTTGCCTTAGTGGCCCAGATGAAAATAATTACTGTAATTTTTTCACCTCAAAGCCAAAAAACAGTGTTATTGAGTGTAACTGTGTCAAAGCTGAAAACTCTAATAAATGTAGATATGTATATTTCTTTTTTTATTTTCTTATTTTCCTGCATGACATGCTAGCTGTTATAACATTAGCTGTAAAGGAATAGCTTGACAGTTCATTGAGTAAAGGGATTTAGAAATAAAATAACATTTGCAGTGGTTTGACCAAGAAATTTCTGGATTTTAGAGGTTTTCTCTGGTCTTTAAGATGTTAAAAAGTCGAAAATAGTAACTGAGGGAACACTTTACAACAATTCTTTGAGCTAAATGCTAACAAAATAACACAATTAGGCCCGCAATGACTATGCTATGCTAGCATGCTAATGTTTAGGCGGTATAATGTTTAGTTTTGCATATTAGCATGCAAATAATCTCAAATGGTAAGCTAAAGTCATGATGACCTGTTTTAAGCTAGTCTTGGCTAGCCAGCCTTTTGAAAATTCAATCTCTGATTCACCGATATTTTTAGTATTTCTTGAGACATTTCACCAAATCAAAAAAAAATTCCGCCTCTGTGGAGCAAGAGCAATCCAAAAGTATTGCAGATATTTTGGTTTTGAAACTAACCGAACCCCAGCTATAAACTCATTAATAATGCCTGTGTGAAAACAGATGGTGTGTAGAATTAGTAAGAAAATAATTATCAATGAAAATAACGTTATCATTTAGGCTTGCAGGCTTGCAGTAGGGTTAAATTGCAAAACCAGCAAATGTAAAAGTATGTGGATCAGAAGATAACAAGGCTTTGGTATGTATTTTTTAGAGTTGTCAGGTTCCCTCTTGCATTCTTCAGATAGTTGATGAAGCCAACTATTTGTTGGTTGTAGACACCAGGAAGAGGAGCTGCTACCTTTGGGGCAGGTAATGTTGATCCAGAGAAGAAATATAAGCCAAAACTTTCTGCAGAGTGCAGAGCATGAAAAAAAAAAGAATATGTCATACAGTGCAGAGCAACATTAAGACGACCATGAAGATGCTTAAACACAGTTTAAATGAAAATCTCACATCTCAAAAGAGAGATGGGACCAGTTTTTGTCCCTGTAGCAGCCCATATATTACCAAATGTTACTATTAAGACTGTGATGTTGGTAATGATACACTTAACATGACCTTCAGCTTGAGTTAGCCTGTTTGGAGGCTGGAATATCCTTTTGCACGGGTCGGTCTAATGGTTAACACTTTTAGGCATTTTAGGTGCCAAGCTGACATTGTTATCAAGAGTAATTTACAACTAGAGTGCAGGAAGCAGTTCACTGTTTCACTCAAGGGCACTTGGCTGTCGATGGACACATGAATTAAACACAAACCTTCAGTGTCTCTGAACACATTTGTAACTGACATAAACACTTGAGAAATGATCTTCACTTAAATACATAAAAAAGACATTTTAATTACTTTATGTAGTTTATTCAGTCTCTTCTTCTTTTTAAGGTTTTGGTCCCCTGTGTTTTTATTATTAATTAGTTTTCTTTTATTTGTTTTCATGCTGTTTTATGCAAATGCAAAAACATAAAAATGAAAATAAAAATAAGTATAAAAGTGTGTATACTGCTTTATCTAAGTAATAGCATCAAATGCTGTGTTTTAGGGAAACAAATAAAGACCTGCAGCTTGCTTACACCACAGCTTTGGAAATTTTGTATATAATAACCTGTGAAACTTATTCTAGTATTCTTTCATTCTTTAGAAAACGCCTTTTTTGTTATTGTTGTGTTGTTGTGCTGGAACCCTGTTTAGCTCCAACTTTTTAATGCTCCCTTTTTTATTTTTTGTCCCATTTCTTGCATTGCTTTGATCTTTTTCCATATCACATACTTCCGTCTCATTCATCTCATTTGCCCAGGGACTGGAGAAAGTGGGAAGAGCACTTTCATCAAACAGATGAGGATCATCCATGGCAGAGGGTACAATGAAGCCGATAGGAAAGATTTCACCCGCCTGGTGTTTCAGAACATCGTCACAGCCATCCAGGCGCTGATCAACGCCATGAACACTCTACGGATTGACTACATCGATGACGGGAACATTGTGAGAAACTGCACATCTTAAAAAAGACAATGCTAATGTCTCATGTAGCATGTGATGAAGCTTAGCACTGTACTTAGAAACAGCTTTGCTTTGAGCTAAATGCTAACATGCTCATTATGTCATTGTCATCCTGATGTTCAGTTAGAAATGTATACCACGTTAGCTGTGAATGTTCTCATTCATCCAGGTCATAGTTATTCTACGTCTTCACAGACATATTACTGAGTCCAGTTGCCTTCGATTTATTTGCCCAGAATATACCATGTTAGCTTAGAATGTTAGCATGCAAACATTTGTAAATTAGCATCACTCATAATGTGCACCAGAGGATGATGGGACTGTATGTATTTTGCAGATCATAAACCAAAGTATTGGACAAATTAAAGTGTATAAATGATAATAATAATAATAACTGTACATCATTAAATTTTATGGCAAATCTTCAAACTGCTGTTGAGACATTTTAGTCATATCTACAAATGTTTACCTCACATAACACCAGAGGAAAAAGCCAAGGAGCACCAAAGTCATTAGGTTCCATCAAATTTCATTGCAATAGATATTTCAGTCTGGATCAATGTGGTGGTTGGCTGACATAGTTATAAATTAGCTTCAGTCAACTACTTTTACCTGGAAGAGTTTTTCTAAATTGTCCACAAAATCCACCTAATTCTACATGGAGTTCTGTTGCAGACTTCATCCTCCTAATAGTCGATTTGTAGGTCAGTCAGAGATTGAAAGTTTGTATTGTGGATGTTTTCTTTTTTCTGTGTTTCAGAGCCTTGCACAGAGGCTGAGCCAAGTGGAGGCAAACCAGGTGTCTATTTTGGAGGCTTGGCAGGCAGATGCCATTAAGCGAGTGTGGAATGACCACGGTGTTCAAAGGTGTTACGACCGCAGGAGGGAATTCCAGTTATCTGACTCTGCCAAGTAGTAAGACTTTTATATTTTTAATATAACTCACACAAGTCCAAGGCTCTCTCAGAGTCCCAAAGCTTTTGCATTGAGGAAAGAAGAGAATGCATTAATGCCCATAAAACTTAATATTAATGTGCAAAGAGCAAATGCAAATTGCTTTATTATGTTTCCTTTTATCTGTTCAGGTTTTAGACATGTTATTAAACTGGATGCATTGTTGTTACCCTTTTAGCTACCTGAGTGACTTGGACAGAATTACAGCTATGTCATACGTCCCCACACTGCAGGACATCTTGAGGGTCAGGGTTCCCACCACGGGCATCATTGAGTACCCCTTTGACCTTTCAAAAGTAATCTTCAGGTAGGCTTTTTGTATACAAACTAATGTGTAAAAATGACAAGGTGTGTTTTTTTGGGAGCTACCATATATCTTTTAAAACAGCAGCGTGTTTTTTTCCTTTTATTTTTTGATTTTAAATTCAAGTAATGAGCTGGAACATCTTAATAAGGTGGAGTTTTACACCTTTAAACAGAGCTACGCAAGATGTTTCCCTATGTTGCCTGTATTTATGCTAAGCTCAGCTCCATTTAGCATCTTCTCATCTAGCTCTTGAAAATAAAAGAAAATGAGTATATTTCTTAAATTATGGGTAACTTTTACATTTATCTTGAAACAAATTGATATGTGTCTCTAGGATGGTGGACGTGGGTGGTCAGCGTTCAGAGAGGAGGAAATGGATCCACTGTTTTGAGAACGTTACCTCTATCATATTTCTGGCAGCGCTCAGCGAGTACGATCAAGTCCTTTATGAGAGTGAGAGCGATGTAAGGTCGAAAGCTTCTTAAGTCTGTCAAACTTCGCTCTCTTTGTCCCATGGTTATTAAAAAAGTTTCTTTTTGATGCACTAGTCTAGACTTTTCTTACCTCCCTCCTCAGAATCGACTGCGGGAGAGCCTCGCCTTGTTCAAGACCATCCTCTCGTACCAGTGGTTTCAAGAGTCCTCCACCATCCTCTTCCTGAACAAAACAGACTTGCTGGAGGAGAAAATCACACAGTCTCATTTGGCAACGTACTTCCCGACCTATACTGGTAAACCATGTGATCCTTATAGCTCTGCATGTGTTAAAACAGCATTCACTGCTGCTTCTCAAATCACTTCCTGTGTAAAATTGAGTGCTCCATATTTATTGTATATTTACTAAATTTGTCTGCCATGTAGTTTGAGTGTCCATTTGAGTGCTCTGAGTAGAGCTGAATAGCAATTAATCACTTAGCCCATTAACAGATAATCAGCTATTTCAATAATTGCTTCTGTTGCTTTCATTGTGATAATGTGCCGTTTATCTCTTCACTATATTATTTTAAACTGAACATCCTTGTGTTTTGGACTGCTGGTTTAAGATGTCATCTTGTGTTCACAGAAACTTTATTTTTTACATTTGATACATTGATTATTTAGAATATAATAGCAGCATCGTCCATTCTGAAAATAATCATTAGTTGCTGTATTATATGCAAAATGAGAGGGATTTTCATAGAAAACAATATAAAGACTCCTACAAAAATAATCCCTCTCAATCATCACAGTCTTCCTCTCACAATGGACAAAAAATGTATTGTCCAGTGTGAATGACTTTCAGCTGACAATAGTCTAAAATCTCATTTTACTGCTCCCTGTAGAGTAAACTATTGATTGTCTATTGTATTGGGAGAAGTGAACAATTGAACATGGGTGTGATTTTGGATGCATCGCGTCTTAAAGTAATAATCTCAATGATTTCCGGTTCATTCTCTTTGGTGGCATCCATGGCAATAAACAGTAGTTGCAGGTGAACTTCTGGTCAGCTGGAAACTGGACCTCACCTCACCAGTTCAAGGTCTCGGGTGCAGACAAAAACAAAAAGGGAATGAGAGAATGATTTTTTTTCTGAGAAGGTAACCAGCATAGGCAGGAAAACACAGCACTCAGCAACAAACACAAGTGATGTACGGAGGGAGTCTGTTGCATTGGCTTCTCTACTCTTCTCTGGTGCTGCTTTGTGATGGAAAATGCATCACTAACTTGCTTTTTACTGGGGATTTTTCCAACCAACTAATTCATAATGCTGTCAGTGCTTTTATCAGTTAGCTACAGGGTCAGTCTTGGGCTGCTGTAGCTTAGGACGTTGTTGGTCCTCAGCCCTTCTAGTCAACACACTAAAGTGTGTGTCTCTGTTCCTCATGAGCAGGTTGACACTTTGTTTAAATGCCCTTGCCATTATTGTTTTATGGGTGAATGATGATGTAAAGTGTGAAGCACTCAAGTGGTCAGTGAACTGCAAAAGTGCAATCTTAACGCAGTCTGTTTACGACTGTGGTACCTCACTAGGTAAAGGACAATGACTTAAGAAATGTATTTAAAAGAAAATCTTGGAGATTTTTACTTTAATTGATCCCTCAGAATATTAAGTTTTCTTGAAATACACATATTCCCTCTGATTCTGACCATTTTCGCTTCCACAGGGCCTCAGCGTGACGCTGAATCTGCAAAAAAGTTCATTTTGCAAATGTACAAGGAGCAGCACGGCGAGCGCCATAAACCTCTTTACACACACTTCACCTGTGCCACGGACACAGAGAACATCCGGGTTGTCTTCAAAGCCGTCAAAGATACACTCTTCATCGATAACCTTCATAACTTCAACCTGGAATAAGGGATGGTTTCATGTTTTGGACCTGGAAACCTGGTTATACAGTCACTTGCTGTAGAAATTTTACAGACATAAATCTGTCATGTTGCTGTCAGTTGCAGCTTGTTCAGAGAGACAATCTGAGCGCAGTGTCTGTAATTCACATTTATCTCAGCACTGTAGAACATAGACAGGATCTGCCACTTTCTTGCAACACAGTTTTTTTTACAAAAAAAACACATTTTCTATGGCTATAAGAGGGAAATTGACAACTGCAGTATCACTGATTCATTGTGTTAAACTGTTACAGATGAGTTCCAAATATGCCATTACTGCTTGCATTGACAAACAGCTGGTTAATTAGGCATGTTAAACTGGTTTAAGAAAATCTTATGAATGCAGCAGATCTGGGAGGAGGAGGAAATGAAAGTACAGTCTGCAAGGAACTACAGTGCCTTAGTTTATATTAACTCTGTTTTTATTAATGTGTGCAACCACGACCTTGTTTTTTCCACTAACTTTACAATATAAACATTAAAACCACATGCAGTATGTGTTTTTAAACAAAACTGGATCTTGCTCTATCCTCTTTCTTGCTACTTTGCACAGAACTTACATATGTAGATCTTTATGGGAAAAATACCCTGCAGAAAAATATGATCATTTGATGACTTAAAGCTGCAGCTGCATGGAACTGATTAACAAAAGGCTGTTTCTGGGCGTCTCTGCTCAGGTGTAGACGCACTGATTGGCGTACTCCGGCAACAACCTTTGTACTTAGCGGTTGTCAACAGAGTGCAAAGGCCTGACAGGCTGCTCTGTGTCGTCCTGTCTCACAGCTGGGAATGAACAGTGGTAAGTGAAAAAAGGAATTCAGTGAGTGTTAGACCTGTGGGGAGAACAATGCCTGTTTTCACACAGAGGGAGAGACTGTCGAGGTACAATTGATTTTATCTGCTCGGTGGCTTTAGTTTGTTTAAGGGTTGAAAAGTTCAGTGCTAATGCAGGATATAAAGGGTACATTTGAAGTTGCCTTATAGACAGTGGAATGATAAGCGTCAGATATTTGCTTTGGATCAGACACTGTTTTCTTACTAGCATGTGGCGCACCGTGTGAATATTATCAGTACATGAAGCTGTTCTCATTTCTGATTATGGCTCTTTTCTTTACCCTGGGGGCTAATAAAATGTTGTAGCTGCACAGCCGGGCTCACAAATCTACTGTCAGGCATTAATAGCAGTCCCACAGTCCACACTGGTAGTAATAACACACTGGCGGCTACACTACAGAGTTTATCCTCTCAAGTTGAGAATAATAATGACACACAAACACTCCCTCCTATGGCCCCATTCAGCTGCACTGCCTGAGGAAGCTGCTGTGGCAGAGAGCTGTTATAGCAGGTGATCGCCCTTATTTGGTAATGGCCCAGATCATGTGACCACAAAATGGTGGAAGCTGTGAGCTGTTTGTAAGCTGAGCATCTCTACCGAGAGACTGGGAGCAGGAAATAGGCAGGGAACTTGGAGGCACATCCATGCTCTGAGACGCAAGAGGACAGAGATTCCCGAGCCCCAGCAGCGGTGAGTAGATGGATTTTTATTCTGTGGAGGTAAAAAGAAGAGAAAGAGGGATATGTTCTTGTTTTTTTTTCCCCCTCACAGCCAGCAGACAGGAAGCGAGAGTGAGGGAGGGGCTGCTGTCATCAGCACTGTGGTCCTGTTCTGTGGAAGTGCAGCTCAGCATCCTCCATGGAGGATGCACATAACAGCTGATGCTGATTTTTGTTATTTTTGCAATGTGGGAGTGTGTCATTTTATGTTAGCTGCCTGTGTGTAAGTGTGTGTGTGTGTCTGTGTGTGCATGTACTGTAAAAATTTCTGTGAAGCGTCATCATGACAGTCATCTCCTCTCAGGAATCAACCATTCAGCTTTTTTTCCCTTCTCTATTGCAGCTGCTAATGCAATTACATCTTCCTTATTCCAGGCAGAGTTTTTTTTTTCGAGGAGCGACGCGGATGTTTCTTTTTCACGCGAATGAGCGCACGTGACTCACTGTGAATTTGCATCTCTGCCCAATCTGTGCTCAGGCGAGCGTGCAGTCATTCGCTTTGAATCAGCACTAGAAGAAGACAGCGAGGAGGGGGGAACGAGCTTGTCATGATGTAACAAGCCCCATTTCCTCGCCCCTCCTCCCACCCCCTCAGCATCCTCCCCCCTCCTCCAGTGTGAATGGCAGAGTTATTCACAGGGAAAGATGACCTTTAACCTCAGCCTCTCTCTCATTTACTTCCTTCCTCCTCTTTCCTTTATCTCTTAACCACTTCACCACATTTGTCTTGACTCCCCTGTTCTCTGATAATTGTGGGAATCTATCTGAAATATAGATTAAAATAGGTGTATTGATGAAATGAAATCAATACATCATGTGTTAACACACTCTGGTGTTTGCGGACCTCTTGTGCTGTGTAGTTTAGCCTGAGTGATACTGGATTTTCATGCTAATATTGATATTTGGGAATTGTAAAAAAAAATACTCATAATGCAGAAAGTGGCTCCTGTGAGTGTTGCATAATCATAAATTCTATTATTGGATTTTTATAACTGATGCATTAATGTGCAAGTAGGATTTTACTGCTATAGTAGGAAAAGGTGGAGCTAATTTTAACTATTTTACGTGCTGTTGGGTAGTTCAGCTTGTAAGAATGCATCTCAGTTCATAAATGTATCATAAATGCAGGG
This sequence comes from Ctenochaetus hawaiiensis, assembly GCA_029783645.1. Taxonomy (NCBI): domain Eukaryota; kingdom Metazoa; phylum Chordata; class Actinopteri; order Acanthuriformes; family Acanthuridae; genus Ctenochaetus; species Ctenochaetus hawaiiensis. Next base: position 16,112,919 of record JAPZDY010000011.1, read on the forward strand.
GAATAAAAGTGAAAATATTTCCCTTTGATTTATAGTGGAGTAGAACTATAAAGTGGCATGGGATGGAAATGAATAAGTAAAGCACAAGTAAAGTGCCCTACATTTACCCTAAAGAACAGTTCTCTTTAGTACAATTGTAATAAATTATAATAAGCTACTTTTGTAATTTAAGCGCTGGTCTACAGCAAAAAAAAATCAGGTTTATGTTTTTGTTTGCGGATCATTAAATGCTGATTAATTGCAGGAGATGCATTAAAACAGTCTGGATGCTCTCCAGGTTTGTTGCTGAGGAGCCATTTAATGACTGTGAGTGTTTTCTTTCAGGTCCTCCTGGGGATGGACCCGGCATCAGAGAGTAAAATGAACTCTGAGGGGGGCGAAGGCAGACCAGGTGAACACAAGTCAAACAATGCTTCAAGAAACATGAAAACATCTAAAAAAAACACACAGTGACTTATGTGAAAAACTGTTTTTGTGTTGTTTTCTGCAGTCCCTCCCACTTCTCTGCCCCTGCAAGGAGGCGCCACTCAAAGAAAGAAGCTATCTGCCCCTCGTATCAGCCTGTCACTGGACCAGAGCGAGGACGACTTGGGGGAGACGCCAGATGATCTCGACATTAACGTTGATGATCTGGACACTCCAGATGAGGGGGATTACCTCGACTACACGGACCATGAAATGGACTGGGAAGGTGGGTCATTAAGATCAGGAAAAATGACAATTTCTACCACCACCAACCCCCCATACACACACACTCACTAACACACACACACACACACACACACAACGATACTCAATCATTAACCTGGAGGAGATGAGATGTGCAGTTTAAGACACAAAGATTTCAGAATTTTCCAGCTTGTCCGTCCAATGTAAAACTCACTTGAAAAAGGATATTTTTTTCTGTGCTGTCAGGATTATTTTAAAACATTTCGTGTAACATTTTCCATGACATTTTGACATGTCATGGTAGAAAAAGCACAGTTGCAGATAATTGCATTAATGATGGCTGAAATTTTATTCAGCTGCTTCATTTTCAGGGTCCTGGTTTCTGCATTTTGCTCACTGGGACACTGGAACAGAAGAGAGACTCATGTTTTAACTGTAGTAAGTTAAAAAGTCTGCTGCAAAAATGTCTACAACACAGTATTTGATTTTTTTTTTTCTTATTAGACCCCAAAGCAGCCAATTGGAGCGGGTCAAGTGAGCCTTATAATCAAATCCCAACATACAGCGCCGAGGAGGAACGCCAGGACTGCAAACTATGGAGGACGGTCATCATTGGGGAGCAGGAGCACCGCATCAACATGAAGATCATTGAGCCCTACATGAGAGTCATCTCCCATGGAGGTGAGTATAGAAGAGTCACTGTAGCATCACAGATGGAACAGCTGTGGATGTTTTGTCCATCTTAAATGTTACTGTGTTTATAAAAGCAAATATTTGTTAAACATGTTATTAATAAGGAATTTAATCCCCCAGCATTTCTTATGTTACATTAGTTGGTTAAGAAAGCAGACTCTTAACTTGGTTCTTCATGTAAATAGTTTGTAAAAATATCCTTTAATATTCCTTTATTACTCCAATCTTCTTATAAAATTAATATTCAACTCTTTTGTTTGAGTAGTAAACTTCCTACAGTTTACAGTTGAAGTTCACAGGCAGCTTGAGTGTCTGATTGCAACAGTAACACCATATCATCTGTGGTTATCTTTGGTGAATCACCATGACTTGTAGTTTTTGGAGCGTGCACATGAGAGTCATAATTTAGAAATGTTACATCTACCGACCAAAAATGCGGAAACACGAGCTGCACCTGAAGCCAGCTGATGAGTTTTACATCATCTAGTGGCCAACAGAGAGGAAACTCTCCACTAAACAAAACACAACGGAAATTTTTATGACCAATTTTCACATCCTCTTCACATCTAAATAGGATTCAAGATGAATACTGGCAAAGTGGCCACTTGGCAATAATGTACAAACTGTGTTTAATAAGAGGTGGCTGCTGCTGTCCAAAACAACCCTCTTCTATGTAGTGATAAGATAAAGGAAAAATCCAAATAAATATGTGGAGAAATAAGCGCAGTTGCTTCCAACACAAAGATGTAGTTGGTATGTTGTTATTTTTAATCATTTCATCTCAACTCAGCTGTATTCCTTTGGGCTTGTGGGTTAGATTTACAGTTTATTATCACACAAC
>JAPZDY010000011.1:16115628-16148534 GCA_029783645.1 Ctenochaetus hawaiiensis
ACACAACACAAAATAAAACAGCAAAGTCTCTCACCAGAGAAGCTAAAACCAAGATGTATAATTATTTAAAAGGTTGTTGATTATTACTTTGTTCATTCTGATAATTGTTAATTGATTAATTGACTTATGATTTCAGCTCTACACAACATCAAATGAAGGAATATAGCATCTTGTACATATTTATCACTCACTAGAACAGCTCACATCTTTTCTTTCTTTTTTTTTATTTTGAACATGAACAGTAATTAAACATAGTACGAAGGGAACTAACCCTAACCCTAAAGACATAAACACAAGTAAACATTAAAACAACAGAAAGAAAACAACAAACAAAGAGTCAAATAAGTTTGTCATTTGTAGTCCCACCCCTTCATCTTGCAAGAGTCATGAATAATTAGCTTACCTGCTTCTAATTAATAATAATAATAATAATAATCACAACATAAACAAAACAACCAAATAATATAATAAAACAAATGTTAATGAAGAGAAGAATGAAGAAAGAAAGAAAGAAAGAAAGAAAGAAAGAAAGAAAGAAAGAAAAGGAACAAGAGAAACTATTTCAAACTTCAGTGATATTTATGCACTTGCATCCTCGTACCTTTTACACATTGTCTCTTTCCTTTAATTTGTCACCTATAGGTGTATTAAGACTGTTGTGTGATCTGAGTCTTAAATTTAGGTTAAACAGTCACAGGCAGGCAGGGGCCCAATCCCTCTCTCTGTTTCCTCTCTGTGGAGTCTTATAAAACTCCAGGGTCTGTGGCTTACATAACCATCGGCTATATATTACCATTATTGGTGGGAATCAGAGCTCTAACCTCGGTGCATTTTCCTCCCACACGGCCGTGTCATGGAAACAGAGACGTCTGTCAATATCACAAGCTCTGTCACTTGGATAAAAGGCCTTCTGTCTGAGTGACACCAAATCTGGTGATGAATGGGTCGGTTGAATAAAAGGGAATATTACATTAATCTGGAAAGTAGTGAGAGGAAACAGAACGCAAGAGACAGTCAGACAAAAGCAACAGAAACTGTGAAAACTGAGCTAATTGACACTAAACTCTCACCAACAGTGGAACAAGGTCAAACTGACTCTTATCACGATTATATTTTTTAATGTGTTTTTATCAAGGCTACTATGGCAACGGAGTGAACGCCATCATAGTGTTTGCAGCCTGTTTCCTGCCCGACAGCGACAGAGAGGACTACCATGAAATAATGGAGAACCTCTTCCTGTGAGTATAACACCGCAGTGACAACCAGTCTTTTACTTTTCCATTATGTTTTACACTTTTATTCCACTTTATTCTGAAACAGCATTGAGTTAATAAAGGATGCTGCCTAATTCTTCAAACCAGCCACGGCCCTTCTGAGCATGGAAAGCTCTCTAAATATAGCGTTGGGAATAAAGTGATAGTCTGGCTTGTTTGCTGAGACCGCCTGTTTTGATATCTCCCCCTGTTGCGTTGGCACGGTTGCATTTCATGCTTGGACGGTGTCGTCGGGATCCCACAGGCTGTTCTGTGAAAGAATTGAGTAAGCTGGCATATCTGAGAGTTTTTTGGATGGAAATGAAAGGAGGTAAACCGAAGTGTCTGCAGTTTTCGAGTGCCAGATGGCTTGAGGTCCGAAATCCACGCGAGGAGGAGTTAGCTGTAGCTGGATGGCCAGTGGTGTGCAGCTCGATGTCGGTGGGAGATGATCGCAATAGTCACGAGCGGAGTGGACCAGCAGTGTTGGTTTGTAAGCCGGAGAATGAAATTGGATCAGGAGGAGAAGAGAGTCCGTCTGAGCCCAAAGTCATTGAAGTCAGAGGAAACTAGAAGGACTGTGTTAGCTGAGAATATTGTCAACTTTATTTTCAAAGGAGGAGACAAAGTTCCCTGCTGACTGAGAAGAAGGAGAGAAGACGGGGGAGGGCGAGAGGGGGGAGAGGGGTGAGAAGGAGAGATAACGGTTTCTTTGTGGTTTGAATCAGAGTATTGGATTTTTTTAAAAAGGTGGAAGTTTGATTGAGCTGCTGAAATGGATGCAGAGAAGAAGGAAAGAAAAAAAGCAGAAATTCAAAGCAAAACAGCTCATCCATGAATTTGTACCAATTTCCAGTAACTGACATCAGAAGACACATTTATTGAAGGTGCCAAGTTTTTAAAACGCAGAGCAACACAGGATATTTCCTCATATTGTCGGCATTCAGGTTCACAAAACATGGTTCTGTATTTCCCACTTTTGCTTTTCACCATTTCAACATAAAAGACTCAAATAAAATCTTTTATTTCCCTTTTTTGTATTTGCAATTTAGCAGATTAAAATAAATGAAACTGCAAGTTTTTGGAGAAAATACAAAATGACTATAGTAGTGTTTCTGTATTGAGATTGTCTCTTCCTTACCAGAAAACTTATTTCCTGCATTTCTCCAAAGTTAATGGAAAAATCCCTTCAGCTTTTTGTTGAGGGAACTATGTTAACTTTTAGGCTGGCATACAAAAACCCACCATCACTCCCATGTCACTCTACTGTCAATCTGTTCATCCACCACTTTGGTCCACTTGAAAATATCTGAGCGACTATTGGAAGGATCATCATGAAACTTGAGTCTGACATTAAGGATCCCTCGACGATGAATTTGATTAAATTTGGCTATAATGTTAAATTTTCCACTTTATTATTTAGGACCAAATACTTTGTGGCAACTTCAGCTAGACTTAGTGATGAGTGCTAATTAGCCACTGTTAGCAAACAGGCTAAAAGATAAACATGTTAAACAATGTACAAGCTAAACATCAGAATGTTCTGGTTATTGTTTGCATCTTGATATTAACATTTACTTAAAGCAGAGTTTGGATTCTCTTCATTGTTGACTTACAAAGTGTGTGTGTGGAAAGTAAAGTTAAACATACAAAAATATATGGGAGTGAAATTGCAATTATACTCTCTCAGTCAGTCACTCTCTTCTGTTGTTTGTCAAGAAAATAATTATATGCTAATACTTCCTCAAACAGTGGTCAAAGTCATTATGTTTTTAAGAGTTTAACCTCGTGTGTCTGCATGTTTGTGGTTGTCCTCAGCTATGTGATCAGCACACTGGAGCTGATGGTGGCTGAAGACTACATGATCGTGTACCTGAATGGAGCCACGCCCCACAGAAGAATGCCCGGCCTCGGCTGGCTGAAGAAATGCTATCAGATGATTGACAGAAGGTTTGCTCCCTTCACTCGACACCTCATGTGTAGTAACTGTGATTTTTTAAAAGATAACAGTAGGGATGGATGACTCAGACCTTTTGAATGAAAGTGAAAATAAACTCCATCGTGGATATAAACACTGACTACTTTTGCTTTGTCTCTTCAGGCTCAGGAAGAATTTGAAATCTTTCATTATTCTCCACCCATCGTGGTTTATCAGAACTGTTCTTGCCATTACCAAACCCTTTATCAGGTATGTTTTTTTTAGCAACGTTAGCTCTATGCACATATTTGTTACTTCATCTAGCACCATTATGAGATTATAATTTTTTATTTGTCTGATATGACCTGCTAATCTTAAAAGCTTTCCCCATCAGGCTCAGCTGTACTTTGATGTTTGTCCTAATTAGCAAATGTTAGCGATCTAGCATGTTTGCATGCTAGTGTTAGCCATTAGCTCAAAGCTAGATGTGACCATGTGCAGGCTCTAATAGGGGATAGCATTACTGTGAACTCTTAGCCTTGTTTATATGATAAACTGCACAACTTAAGATCAAACTACTGTAGTTTCATTTTTTAGAGATTAACAGAATATAATTATTTTCCTCTGATGCCAGCATTTACTGTGCTGTTTGTTGGGCTTATTTTAATATGTGCATGTGCATGTGTGTGTGTGCTTGCATCTGTGCATATGTGTGTGTACATGTTGCTCTTGTCGCAGCGCCAAGTTTAGCAGCAAGATAAAGTACGTTTCCAGTCTGGACGAGCTGCAGAAACTCATCCCAATGGAGAGCATCCAGATCCCGGAGTGCATCATTAAGTGAGTCCCTTGAAGTCCCCAAACAATGCACCACCCCCGCCTCCTCTAAGTTTTCTTTTCACATGACTTTATATTCATTCTGTCATTTGAACTCTCACCTCCAGACTTGACAAGGAACTGAAGGAAGCAGCGGAGAACTCAAAGTAAGCATCCACACTCTTGCATTTCATTTACTTCCCTCTGCAGAGGCAGTGGCCCCTGTCTGGGTTTAATCCTTGGCTGGAGCACTCATTTATCAGATGGCTCACTTTTTAGATCACAGGGACTCTTCTGTTGGATGAGAACCAATTGGATTTGGCTATGGTTGCAATTACAGGAAGAGGACAGGGGGAAAAAAAAAAGTTGCTAAAGATGCTAAATTCATCGTTTTATCTCATTTATCATTACAGTAATATAAATGAGCCGGTCCTTATTGCGAAGTGATCTATTGCACTGATAATAAATGCAGGGGAGAAAATGCAGATCCCACACACTTATCTCTGGCTGACTAATTGTGCATTGAATTATAAGTTGCATGTGTCTTCAACTTCACAAAATGCCGGTGAGTTACAGCAATCAATTCTGCTCCAAAAACCACTTTACTTTTTTTTTTTTTTTCTTTCATTCAAGAGTGAATAGTTTTCTGCTGGGACCGGAGCCAACGGCAGCTGGCAGAACAGAGTAAGTCCTCTTCGACGTTTAAGTTCACACATGGAAGAGAAATGGCCTTGTGTCAGCAGTCTGTCAGCCGTACATAAACATACCCGTCTTTAATGTCTCTGTTTTGTTCTCTCGTCTTTCCAGCAGGCCAGACGAAGCCGCTGCCAGCAGCTCTCAAATCCAAACATCCTAAATGGATGGGTCACCTCAATGTTCAGAAGTCACTGTTGTCTTTTATGGGTGCAGCTGGAAAAACAAAGGCAAAGGCTTTTTAAGCTAGTGCGTATGTGTGTGTGTGTGTGTGAGTATCAGTCTTTGCCAATTAGACACTGGAGTTCAATATAAAAACACAACTTACTGCAGCACCTGTTAACACTCAGAGTTACATCTCATTCTCTACAGCCGCTGTAGCATCTACTGTACCTGTAATCCAGAGAGCTGTATAGTCAAGTGTGACGCTCGGCAGCACTTACAGAGTAGCATCATTGGTAGGGTAGGAAATGCAATTACACAGCAGACAGTGCACTGCGCAAATCCATTTGTAGAGTCTATAGTGTTGTGGTTGTGTGCATGAGAAGCAGTGAAGCAATAATGTCACCCTTTACTGGTCACGCACTCCCAGTATTTCAGATAAAGATGCCACTTGTGTGTCAGCAGTCTAAGTTAGAAGCACAAGGTTTCAAGCAAAAAAAAATAAGAAAAACCTTGTGCCACATATGATGACCGACTATCGCTTCTAAACTTTGTCTGGATACTTGTTCTAAAAGTGGAATATAAATCTCTAAATAGATATTTTGACTTTATGTAATTACAGAGGAGCTACTTGAAATCAAGTTATCAGCAAAATGTCAGGGCATGTCTTTTTAGCTCTGCACATGTGTGTGTGTGTGTGTGCGTGTGTGTGTGTGTGTCTATGTGTGTGTTTTCAGTCTGTTTCTGTCAAATCCAATAACACAAACCGGGTATCATCTTTTCAGCTTCTTCTGGATCATCAGAAACAAACCTCAAAAAGAAAATAAAGATGGGATTTCTGTAAAGCACAATATCTTCTGTTTGTGTGTGTGTGTGTGTGTGTGTGTGTGTGTTAATGCATCAGTGCATGTCTCCTCATAGATAACTGATGGTCCTTTCACACACAAGTCTTCTACTGTGGTGTGTTGAGGCTGTGCAAAGCAATTATGGATCACTGTCTAGTAATTCAATAAAAAAGGACTGAAGTCTAAACGCTGTTGTCAGCCAGCTTTTTCAATCACGTCTGATTTGTTGGACTTAAATTGCTGCTCAATGACAAACCAGTCAGTTTCTGCCCTGTTCAGTCATGATTTACTCCTTTTTTAATTCCCTTTTTTTTCATGGCTTTATTTGAACAGAATAACAACACAGTTTCAAATTGAAATTCAATGACAGCAAACACTTGGGGATATAGAAAAAGCTAAAGAAATACCACGATTAATCAAGTTTAAAATGCTCATCCAACACCACAAAAAAATTTAAAAGATTAATATTGGAATTAATGAAACTGTCAAAACAAGTGCATAATCATTAAAAATGATGTTATATATGCAGGAAGTCACCTTACTCAAAACCAAATCAAGCTTACTTTTGTCAAAAGTCCTTGAAAATGTTAAACAACGTGGAATTTATTAGCAGCATATTTTTCATGGTGAATGTATAGCGGCTGTAAATGCTGCTCATTATAAATAGCTTCTAGTGTTTCATTTGGTTCAACTCATACTCAGTGAAGGATAAATGGGGCTGTCCCTCAGGGCAGGAGGAGATAAACAGCACAGAGGGAGGAATAAGAGAAGGAGAGGAGGATTTTTTTCTTTGCTTTATCGGAACGTGTAGCTCTCGTCGTCGTACTCCAGCTCGTCCTCGTTGTCCTCTCCCAGCTGTCCGTACCGGAACTTCCTGTACACGGTGCCGTCCTGGCCCATGTAAACAATGTCCTCATCTTCATCATCGTCGTCGTCATCATCCTTACTCCCTGAGCGACGTTCGCCAATGTCAACCAACTGGGTCTCCTTGAACCGCCCGCCCGAGGAGGAGGAGCCGGCGCGGCCGCCGTGGGATGCGGAGGAAGAAGAGCTGTAGCCGCCGTATCTGCTGCCACCACCACCGCCGTATCCCCCCTCTGAGCCCAGCTTCTCGTAGCCGCGTGGGGGGATGTCAGGGGGCGCACTCTTGGAGCGGGAGTGTCTGATGAGGAAGACGACAGCCACCAGGGCCAGCACCAACAGGACGCAGGCGATGATGAAGACCGTCAGGTTTCCTCTGGCCTCCTCTTCCTCCTCATTCCTGAACGCCAAGTTGGTGCTGAGGACGCACTCACCTGGAAATCCCACAGAGACAGGAAGTTCAGGCACAAACACACATGCTAGTATACTCCTCAAATGGGAAGATATGAAAGCATTTATTTATTTATGAATTAATTAGTTTGATTAGATTGATCAGTCACATATTTGCTGGCTGCAGCTCCTCAGACATAGAGAAATGTTGTTTTTCATTACAAGCAACATTTTTATGGTTTTAGTTTGATTTATTCACCAAAATCTGTCCAGTTTCTTCGAAAAAGTCAAATTAGAGAAGAGAGGAGCTGACAAAAACATGAACACATGCACTCAGTGACAAACTTAACAAGCAGCAGCAAGTGATTTGCAGACCTTTTTCCCCTGGGTTTCGTCTCTCAGGCTACACACAGACTGCCTATCTAGGACAACCAGATGTCCTGAAAAAATTGTGAAACAGTCCAAATTTGCAAGAAGTTGTCCTGAATCCTGAATCCTAACTTGAGTTACTAACTTGAGTTTTGATTCCTTCAAACCTAATAAAACATTTTATAGTTTGGACTCTTGACTGGCTACAGTAGGAAAAACAGGGTAACCTTTAAAGAGTTAAAGTGTGTAGCCTACTCAAATTACAGTTTGTTTTTGGTTTAGAGAAAGTAGTAAACATTTACAGTTTACATTCTCCTGAAACAACTGCTTGATCAGGACAGGATAAGAGCATTTTTCATTGTAGAAAAGATGCAAACACAACTTCATTCATCTCAAAGTATCAGGAATCTTTTAAGGACCCTTAACTTAATTTTTAGCCCCTGAAAGTGTTTTTTTAAACATGAAATATTAATGACAAAATAAGCAACAATTCAAGCTAAAAAGAAAAGCTTAGCTTCTATTTCACAAGACCTTGGCATGCAAAAATTAATTTCCTTTCTCACGACTATGTGGGTCAGATTTGATCGCCTTTATCACATTTTGTTGCCAAGTTTTGATTGGTGCAATGTATTTTCACTGAGTCCCGCCCACTTCAAGGAGTCAGAGTAGCACCGAGGGAAAAAAAAAAGGGAATTCAAAAATCTTCACCTTAAATAACCCAAACTGTTCTTACTTAAGAGGAAGATTTTTTAAGGCTTGAGTGTCCTTAAATGACCACACACTCAGATTCGGGGTTACTGCCTTAATATTGCAGAAAGTTACAGAGACTTTCTCATTCTTCATGTTATCAAACTGTTGATATAAAAACATATTAAACAGCTTCATCATAATTTGCCTGATTAAACTCATTTATACATCCGAGTATTTCTGAAGCCAAACTTGCTTTAGGGACTGCTTGTCAGACAAATGAAAGAAATTAATTAATAGTTAAATATGAGGGACATTTTGTTGTGTTTCATCAAAGTTTACAAGGGATGTAATCAACACAGAGAGGTTATTCATACCGATCATCCCTCTGTACCACCTGACAGGATGATTAAAGGGATCTTAATGTCGGTGTTGGCTTACAAAAGCAGAAATGTGACACTTCAAACTCCTTCCTGTGTTGAACTTCAGCCCACCTCGAGTCTCAGTGCAGTTACAACAATCCTGCTGCTGTGTCGAGGCCTCGTCTTCCTCCTCCTCCTCCTCGTCCTCCTCCTCGTGGCGGCAACAAAGCAGACAGCGCCCCCCAGCTTCTAAGATGGCCTGAGCAGGACACACGGTGCAGTTGGACGGACCGGGTCCTCGACACTCCAGGCAGGAGCTGTGGCAGTCTTCACAAGCGTGGCCTGAACCCTGATGAGGAGCAGGAGAAAGGACTGATCCTGAAAAAAGGGGCTACATACCCAGACAACACCAGCTCCGGCATGAATTTTAAATCACAGGCATTGATTCTTTTTGCTTCTAAAGATATGCAAAACTTTCATTTCTGAAAGGACTGAATACAACTGAGGCACTGCCTTTCAGCTAAATCAATTAATATGCATCTACCTGCCAGACAGTTTCAGTCAGTTCCCTCACAGCATGAGCCGGGAGATTTATTTTGAAATCGTGACACAGTAATAATTTTCACTCTGCTGTTTGAGATTTCTCCTGGTGCAGCAATAAGTCAGGCTGAATTACATTATATGATACCTGAGGCCAAAACATTAGTAATGATCATTTTTTGGTGAAGCAAGGACAAGGTAGGGATTTTTTTTTTTCTTCTTAGAAAAAGTTAATATTTGTGAAATTAAAAGCAAAGAAGAGTGCGGTTACCTTTATTACAGGATACTGGCTGATGTCGCACATGGACTCACACATGCCATCTGACAGCAGGTATCCAGGGTAGCAGGAGTCACATGACTGGGAGTCTTTACCTGCAGAGACGTGACAACTTCAAGGGGAAGTCATTCATACTGTCAACAGGAAAATGTCACAATTAACAATGAATTGATGCTCCTGACAAGTATTTATCTGGGAAGCAAAAGCCTGACATTAATTAACCAAACCACCATGAACAGTGAACTGAGGTTTATTTTGATCCCTGCTGCTGTAGATAAAAACTAAATACAGCACTTAAAAACCACATCGAGGAAGCAAAACATTTGCTCCGTTTGGGGTAATTTCTCTAAAATGTACAAGTCCCTTCCTTTCTAACAAATGTTTAGCATAAAAAAGAATATATATTGAAAAAAGGGAGCCAATATTTATGACTTGATGTTAAAGATTTATCTCCTGAGAGCCACAGAGGCTGCAGAGGTAAAAGTACTGAGACACAAAGTTAAACACTGTTGGCTCTGCTATTTGATGGGATTTTTTGACAATTACAAAAAAACATTGTTCTTTAACTTTAGATTGGATAAATTATTCACATTTTTCTAACAAAACTGTTTAAATGAATGCCTCTTTGCAGGATTTACAGCATGCATTAACCTGCACTTTATATAATACTATACAATCCAGGCAGTCCACTGCCTCCACATCTGCAGTCCGGAGAGAAAACGGCCGCATCAATATCTCATCACCCACCTGTGCACCATGTTAAATTATTGGTGAGTGGCTGCTCATACCTGAGCATGCTCTGCAGCTGGCGTGGCAGGGCTCGCAGGTCCTGTGCGCAGTGTCATGGTAATACCCCTGAGGGCAGGAGGGGAGGCAACGGCCCTCTTTCCGCAAGTAGATTAAACCCAGAGCGCAGCTCAGGCAGCTGTCCTCCCCGCCCCCGATGCACTCACCGCAACTCGGGTCACACTTTTCACACATCCTCGAGTCTGCGTTTCCATAGTGACTATCAGATAGATGGTGAGAAAAGTTATGATAGATTAGTTTTTCATTAAATTAGATTAAATTTTTTTGTTTTCCCTCAAAGGAAATTGCACTCCGCAGCCACTCAGTCACATATAACTATAAACAACAGGGACTACTCAGACAAGACGGACCAAGAGAGAGTGAATGCGTTCAAAACAAAACACTTCAAACAGACGCAGGCTCTCTGATACCTCTGTTTTACTATATGCACCGCTCACACGCAGGTCTGACGGTATTTAAGGTGGCACGTCACAGGGATAAATAGCATTTGTATCCCTTTTGAGTCTCCTCTCGAGTATTTAACTGCACACCAATTTACCAGCACATTAATTTAACGCTCTCAATCACTGCACTCCAAATAAAATCAAGTCTAATTAGCATTTTACAGGCCACATGAATGGCTATTTAAATCTCAGGCTAAATCAGCTTATATCCTCAAACTGTACCCGTGTCCAGCTAACTACAGGAAAGCACTGGTTTCGTGTCCACAGTGACATTATGAGGCCAGGCCGATATTTTATTGATGACAACACAGTGTGACCGCAGTTAATGTGATGGATGAGCGGTGAGCAGGTTAAGCTACCTGTGCTGGCAGGTCTCCACGCACTCTTTGCCCTCTCGAAATAGATGGTTTTTACAGGCGAGGCACTCGTGGCTGTGCTTCCCGACGCAGGACTGACAGGAAAGGTGGCACGGCTCACACTTCTCCTCATCCTCATAGTAGCCCGCGGGGCATTTAGCCACACAGGTGCCATCTGTACCAACAAGACACACATGATGATCACTGAGCTACAAAAACAAGCCACAGATGCCTGAAGAGCTTTCCAGGACAGGCAGGACTTCAGAGACTTCACGAGCCAAAGTCGACTCACTGAGCAGGAGATGTCTCTGGTTGCAGCTCAGGCAGTGGGATTTGCCTGCACCTGAGCACCTGTGGCAGTATTTGTGACACGGATGGCATTCTCCGTCCTGGTCTGCGTACTGATGAGGAGAGCACTTATTGGCTGATGGCACACAGTGGCCGTGGCCCTCGAACTTGTGATCCTCTCTGCAGCTTGTGCAGGAGCCAGCATGGGGTCCGAAGCAGGTAAAGCAAGATGGATCGCAGTCTAGGAATAAAAAAAGAACTGAATGAAAGAGTAGAAACACAAATATAACGAGGCACATGAAGGATAATCTGTATTTTTTCATCTTGAATCCATTTGTATCTGTTATCTAATACGGTTGTAATTACATGATAAAAGGTCATTAATATTAAAGCTAAAAGTTAAATAGCTCTATAATTCATTTTTCCTGTATTAACACACATTAATCGGTTGTCTTCACCTATTAGGTTCTTAAAATGTGATCTGTAAAAACATTTTTTGCAGCCTGTGTTCCCTTCAGAGGAAGATAAATATTTGAATTCATCCCTCTGTCCGTTTTGCAGCACAGCAACATACCTTCCTTTAAAACGTCTCGCTGCTGGCAGCTACTGTATGTAGAAACAAAAGTGGGCATCGCCTACAACATTTTCCTGGGAGAAACACACCATCCTTTTTGTTTTTGAAAAACAAAACCAGAGCGGTGTGCCTTTCTCTAGGGAACTGTCTTTGGCATCGCTGTTCTGTTTTCAAGGTTTGACAGCTGCCTGTTAACTGTTTGAAAAGCGCTGCTATTTTAGTCTGAGCCGAAGTCAGGAAACACACTCCTGCATAGAGAAAATTGAGAAAATGCATGAAGGACGCTCTACAGGACAGAAAATGTTGCATCAGTACGGAGAAAAACAAAGTTTTAGGAGAAATGAGGCATCTCTGACTGGCAGTTCTGGCTCTATGATTAAAAATAAAAGGTTTTTGACTCAGCAGAGGAGTGCATGATTATCTCTTAGTTACCAAAACTCTAAGAAAACAGGCAGACAAACTTACGCTTTATGTTTTTTTCTGCTGTACCTTTACATTCTCCGGTTAAGGCGTCTCTGTACATATGGGATGGACAAGCTGTGAGACACGCTCCGTTGTGCAGAGCGGCCTCGGGGTCCGTGCAGGCATCACAGTCGTTGTCGTTCGGGCCGTCGCACATGGCGCAGTCGTAGTGGCAACGCAAACACTCTCTTTGCTCTTTGTCATCGAAGAACCTCTCAGGACAGTCCAACACACACAGGCCCTCGTGGAGGAAGTGATAGTCCTCACAGCCTGACATACAGTACAGCTTTTAGCACCAAACAGGGGAAAAATTTCATACATCTAAAAGAAACTATACTTAGTAGACGTAAGTCTTTAAAAAGAATGCAAGATAACAAAAAAGTCCCCTCAGCAGCTGGAATTATAACAGAATTTCCAACACTGTATGAGAGAAACAAACACTCCATTTTTTGGATTTGTTAGACAAGAAGGCCAAAAGTTTATAGCACATTAACACATTGACAATTACAATGAAACATTGTGATGCCTAACAGACATCATGTTGTTTATGTTTGGCATCTTCGTTTAGCATGAAAGCATGCAAACGCTTGCAAATTAGCACAAAACAGGACATGCAGCTAAGGCTGATGGGAAAGCCATTACTGTGTGAATATTTGGTTTTAACTGAAAGAAAAGGGACAAGATGTGTGACAGGACAAGTTAAGGGATCCCCACTTATAAGAGTCATTACAGTCAGAGATGAGACAAACCACTTGAAGACTTTTCAAGATAAAAATCCATAATGTCAGAGATGATGGTTATATGCGAATTATCTGTTTTACTAAAGCCAAAACCAGAAAAACAACTCTTGCCAATCAGGCCTGAGCTTATTTTGGGGCAAAGAGACCAAAACTTTGGCAATTTTCATGTCCTGTCGACCATTGAAAATGAAGTCATAGCTCGTCTTATTCATTTAGACAGGGGCCTGTTTTTTTTTTTTAGTGCGGCTGATAGTTCCTAGATGACTGCTGAGTGCTGGGACTTGATTAGAAAGACTGATGCAATTCATCTTGTGTAGGACACGACAGTCTTTACAAAGTTTCATGGCAATTTCATTAAATGGTGGTTGAGGTTTTTCATCCAAAACCAACAAAGTAACTTGTGCTGCCAGAGAAAAAGTCAGAGCATCACCAAAGTCATTGGGATTCATTGTGTATAAAAAAAATAACAGCTGTTCAGCCCAAACTTTTTGAAATATTCCAGCTTGGTTCAAAGTGGATGTTGACTTACTGAGTGACATTGCCACCACTAAAGTCTCGAGTGTGACTAAAAATAAACACCACACTTGTCAGTAATGATGACACAATCTGAAGAGGACTAAAGAGATGTAAAAAACATAACAGATTAGATTATATTAGACTAGATGAACTGAAATCTGACTGATAAATTTACTGTTTGCACTGTGCTTCAGTACCTGTGCACTGTCCATGTGGGTTGCACTCCTGACAGGCCGAAGGGCAGTGTTGGCACTCCCCTTCCCGGACGGTGTGAGCCGGAGGACACTCCTCCACACACTGGTGCTTGTGTAGGAGCAGAGGTTCGTCACAGCTGAGGCAGTGGGTGGCGTTCTTAGCACAGGACGCACAACCTGCAGCGCAGCTGTGACACACCTGGCCTGCAGGATAACCTCTGTGAGAAACCAAACAGAGACCAGAAGACACATAGACACAAGACTTAAGCACCCTGGGCTCATTATGCATGTGTTTATTTTGTGTTTGCATCCATGCCTCAACATCTAGATCACATCACATAAACCCTGCTGCATAATGGGCACAAATAAATTGCACCTCTTAAGAGATGCATCACTTTACAAATCCTACTTAAGAGGACTGTTCACCCAATAATCAAAAATACATTTTTTTCCTTTTTGTATAGTGCTTTTTTTCCATCTAGTTTGATTTGGTGTTTGCTGCCAAGTGTTTGGGATATTCAAAGTGAAGATGTCTGCCTTTCCTCGAAAATAATGGAACTAGATGGCACTTGGCTTTTGGTACTCAGGGGCCAAAATATACATTTGAGTAATTTAACAGAAATTATGTCTGAACTACATCCGCCAATAATGCAGAGGAAAGTATGTGTCTTTCTCAGGCTCATGCTAGTAACATTAGCTTGTTTAGTGGTGCCAGCTGGCTCTAGTGGTAAGCCAGCACCTTTTTCCACAGTGATGCAGTAAGTTGGTGGGTGCAGTAAGATAGAGAGAAAATAGTTCCTTCATGAAAGTGCTCACAACAAGGTCTGAGGATTATCTTGAGTAAGTGGGTCATGATTTCTGGAAAGAGACACTGCTGTTGAGTTTTTGAAATATATTCTTTGAAGCTTTGAGCACCCGAAGCAGAGTGCGATCTAGTTTCAGTATATTCGAGAGATGGCAGACATCTTTACGGCTGCCAGGACGACTCACACCGAAACAATCTGGATGAAGCAGCACTGCAGGTGAGAGGAAAAGCATTTATTGTGATTCTGGGGTGAATTGTCCCTTTAAGGCTATGACAAATATAAACATTGTAGATATATTAAGTCCTGATTAATTGATTAAATTTGCTTGCAATATGTGTCAAGTTGGACTGAACATATTTTGTATTAACTACGCTGTGATGAATGTGTGCGCTGCTCCTTGGGGTAAACAAGAGGACTGACATTTTGCTCTGCTCTCCGCTTCAGTCGACAGAGGACAGCTGATAATTAACCCAGACAATCATGTAATACTTAAGTATTACTTTAAAAAAAAAAAAGCTAATTAGTTGGCAGTGAATAGAAAATAAAAATAAAGCGCTGATGGCTGAAAAGTTAAAATTGTCCTGTCAGTGCTAATGGAGCTTCAAGGACCTCTTCAGCAAGGACGAGATATTCTTTTGATCCGTAAACAGCATGTTAAATAGCAGACGGGGCATGCATGACGTCACCCACTGGTTTGTGGAGAACCGAGTGTGAAACCTTGAGTTTGGTCTGATTTGGTTTTCGCCATATTGGTGAGAGGTGACCTTATTCAGATGAAAACATAGAGCTGGAGAGAATAAACACAGCTTCCATTGTCCGTATGACACTTAGCAGACAGCTAGCAGCTGCTGTCACTCAAATGACTACAACCATGATTACTCATAACTTTAAGCCTAATGTAAATAAGTAAGTTGTATGAAAAATTCCCCCCAGTTAAGTCATGAGTATTGAAATTAGCTATATAGACCAAATCCATTTTCTTAGTTATTATTCTGCCGGATATTGTGCATCTTAGCATGAGGCTCTGCAGGGATTGACTCACTTTTAGAGGCAGCCTCAAGTGGTCATTTGAAGAACTGCAGGTTTTGGCATTTTGTTAGCTTCATTTTTCAGCCCTTGAAGTTGCTCCTTGTTGTTTTAAATCTCAGGAATGTCACAATTTAATGGCGCAAGCATCAAATGGAAAATGTCAAAATCACGACCAGCAAATATATCTGCTGACATTTTATTTTTTGGCTCTTCAGAGGTCATGTGTCAATATGTATTTGCCAGAAGGGTTAAATTCCCAAGAGAATTTTTAAGAATGAACAATTTTTCAGATAGACGTGGAGCACACAAATGATTTAAACACATTAAAATTCGAGACAACAAACAAACGGCAACATGACTGACTGCTCACCTGTCACAGTCTTGGACACAGTGTCCATCCTGCAAGAATAACTGAGCTTTTCGAGTGCTTTGACAGCGGATGCAGTGCTGAGCGTCCACACACTGTAAACAGCCTGAAGGGCAGGCCTCACACACACCGCTCAGCCGACTGGCAAAGAAACCCCCCGGACATTTTGACACACATGTTTGCTGTGTGGTCAGAAACCGCCCTGGAGGAGGAGGAGAAGGCAAGAGTAAACATCATCACTGCAGAGGAGCTGGCTACGCTGCGGTGTCACCATAAAAATATGAACTGCTGTGGCGGTCCTAAAAGCAAACAAACACCTAATTTGTGTAAAGTGAGTGACAGACCTTTTGCACAACCTGTACACTGGTTCTTCTCCTCTCCAGAGCAGGACTCACAGGATGGGTGGCAGTCCTCACACGCTCCATCATCTGGAGGTTCAGCAAACAACACAGTTTATAAAGATGGTTCTTCTTATTATTATGACAGAGGCAAAGCTAACCCTGATCCAGGACCATCAGCATCCAGGCTGACTGATGGAAACTGAACAAATCAGTAAAATGGAGAAAGGTGAACTTAACTTAATGATGCCAACAGCTGCTGAAAGATAAACAGCACTGTTGCTGCTAATAAACTAAACAGTCTATTGTTTCATATTTTCAAGAATTTCCTTTTCTCTTTTTTTTGTCAAGATTTAGATGAGAAGATTGATACCAGCCTCACATCTGTATGCTAAATATGAAAAAAACTGCAAGCAGGGGATTGGCTCGCTTAACTAGCTGCCCAGGTCAAGAAATAGTTCCTGTTTGTCTTCTTGCGGAACCCCAATTGTCATTTTTCACTTCAGTTTTTTTTATTTTTGACAAATGAGATATAAGATGATAATTAGTGAGCTTTAGTGTTGCTGATTTAATACTTTTTTTTTTACCTGTACAGAGCCAAGCTAGCTGTTTGATCCTGCATCCTGCCCTCGAGCTACGCTAGGCTAATTGCTTGCTTACTTTAGCTTCATATTTACAGCGCAGGCATGAAAGTGTAATCGATCCTCTTGTCCAATTCTTAGCAAAAATTATGTTTACAAAAGGATCTTGCAACGACATCATTGAAGTGTAAACAACTAAGTTTAATTTTCACGATGAAAATCAACTAGCAATCAACCACAACATTTGTGTGCAGGTTTTAAACAAAAAATCTAAGCTTTTATAGTTTCTGAGATTCAAAGTTTAAGAATATCTTAACTTGCGTGTGTTCATTTTCAACCTTTGTATTAACCTATGTACTCTTCTCCAAGTTATTTTCGTTCCTATAATTAAGATGTCTTTCCTCACACTAATTACCATAGGTCTGTCCAACTAATTCTTGGGGGGGAACCAAATGTTCAGCATACTATACAATCAATTACTTTAAAGCCTGTATCTGGCTGACTTTTTGTAGTTCTGCCTGTTTTGCGAGCTTAAGTTGGTACAGGGTTCAGGGACGGTAGCACACAGTCCAATTACCCTCCAAGATTTCTTTTCTGCCCCTGTGAAAGTGCCCAAATCCCTGATTCATTATGGGCAGAGTGTTGGATTAGTGGAATACATAAGTATTAGTCTCACCGCTGCGAAAGGTCTTAATGGGACAGACCTCATGGTCGGAAACACACTCTCCGTTTTCCAGCGTCTTTCCCTCCTCGCACGAGAGACAGTCATCGTCCTCCGGGCCGCTGCACGTCGCACAGTTGGCGTGACACTCCTCACAGTCATTGGTGTCTTCGTCGCCATAGAAACCCTCAGGACACACTGAGACACAACTCCCCTCTGAAAAAAAATAAGAGAAGTCAACTCTGTTTATTGAATGTAACCCACTTAGCTGTGCAAGTTCACAATTTGTACTCTACTCCTCTGATTTTATGCATCAAAGTCTATATTCAAGTCCTGGAAAGTACCACATACTACTGCATACTGCGTCTCCACAGGGAGCTGAATGAAGTTTGACAAATACTACTTGCAACTGAATCTCCTATTGAACCATCTGCACATTAGTCGCTTTCAGGGTAACGCCATGTTTTGTTATGAGAAAAGAAGGGGTGGAATAAAAATGATGAGTTCATTGGTTCTGCTGTAGTGACTTTGATCAATTTTTAATGATCCATTGTGAGTCAAACATTGTTATTAGAGTGCAATGTTAAATCAGGGGGGCTACTCTCTTCAGTTTTCCCATTTTGTGCTGCAGTACTTTATTTCACAGTGAAATATTGTACACTTTACCTCACTTATTTACATCGTCTGACAGCTACAGTCGAGGCTGTATAACAAACTGGGCAAGAGACTTCACATTCACTGCGTGGCAATTACCATTTGGTCATTTTAATTGCAAATTTGTTTGGTAATATGCTCAACTAAAGCACAATAAAAACAAGTGATGGAAAATCTGGCTCTTTTTAGTGAGCCAGATCATTTGGCTCAGCTCAGCAGCTCTGGCCCTGTGTGCAGCTGATCCGTGCCAAAATCCAGTCTTAATACCTTAAATAGATCTGTTGATATCATGCTTACCATGATTTGCATACTTGTAAACTCTTTAAAAAAAACTGTATGTAACCAAAACATCTCAAACAGACTTGAGAGGATAGATTTGGGTATATTTGAGCTAATTTTTTTGCCTGTGATTTATTCTGGCCTTGGCTATAGAAAATTGAGATTCCTGAAGATTAAAAAATGTGTGATTAAAAATGATGCACCCTTATTTATTAAATTTTCAACATTAATTAAATTAGGAGGTAGTTAAAATTTGCTCAGACCTGCTGTAACATTTAAATGCTGCCCACAGGCTTCTCAACACTTCTCATAAAACAAGAATAATAATGTAACGATATGAATGTGTTTGCATTTTACTTAAAGTAACATTTTACACTCAGGACCAACACATTTACACAGGGAGTATACATAGATACATCTTACTTTACTTAAATATTTTCCGTTTCTACTACTTCATACTCAGAACATTGAATATCTTTGGTAAATATGGTCATTTTTACTCCGTTACATTTATCTTGCATCTATAGTTTCAAGCTACTTTCACAATAATTGAGATTTATAAGATATGTAAACAAACTTATAGTTTAACTCTACCTACCAAAGACTGCATCATTAATAGTAATCAGAAATATATAAATATAACACTAAATGACTTTTTTATTGCAGTTTAACCTATTCTACATAAGTAAGGGATCTAAATACCTATTATGTTACTGTAAATAATGCTTCATGCATCTATGTCTTAACCAGCTGGGGTTGTTTCACCTGATAAGAAGAGGTCGGTCTCACACCAGTAACACTCGTGTTCATCACAGCTCACACAGTTTTCATCACATGGGATGCAGCTCATTTCCTCTTCCACGCCGTACGTCTTCGCTGGGCAGTTTTTGTAGCAGCCATCCTGAAAACTGATAACAAAAGCAGCGGTTTATACCTGCAGCTTACCCTATCTCTATCTGAAACACACACACACACACACACACAAACACTCACACACATCTACTGTACTCTCACAGCAAAAAAAGGTCTCATTTTATTCTGGCATAGCAGTGAACTGAAAGGCAGAGAGAGTGCAGAGAGTCGAGATCACACATGGCGACAGTGAGGCACACAGCCTTACTTGTAAAAGCCTTCAGTGCAGGACAGGCAATGCCTGGGGTTATCTGTTGGAAGCAGACAAAAAAACTCAACTCTCCTTTTAAACAGAAACTACCAGGGAAAAACTCTCCAACACGGTCGGCGACACACTGGGAGGAGAGCTCGCTCTACTGTGGGCAGCGTTCATTTCAGCCACTGAGCTGTGACTTACACAGGACGCACTTCCTGCAGCCCTCCTCACAGGCCATGCAGTCCTCGTAATCTGGATCCTCGACCTCCCCTGGGAAAGAAAAAAGGAAGAGAGAGTGTGGAAGAAAGAGAGAAACAATCAGAAGAAAATGGTGAGAGAGCAAAGGGTGGACAAGTGCAGGACGACACTTTTCAAGGACATCTTTGACATTAAATGCACAGTGACCTTGTTTACCTTCTCCACACTCCAGCTTTGCACACACTCCATCAGAGACGTAATAGGAGGAGTTACACCTGAGGCAGTGAGTGGGACTCGTGCAGAGCCGGCAATGGTCCGAGCAGCGCTCACAGCTCCTCTCCTTGGTGTGGTAGAAGGCCTCAGGACAGGCGTCCAGACACTGGCCTTCATGCAGGTAACGCTCCACTCCAAACTTATCTGGAGGACAAACAGCAAACCATGCTGTGAAGAAGTGATGATGAACTTTGGCTGAACTTTGGCTTGTGCAACATATTAGTAACAACTTTAGTAGCATCATCTAGGTGGGTTACGTGTTCTTTTTCTTTCTTATAAACATGAAAATTTAAACATATGGATTGGAGGTTCATTTAAAGGTCATGCTAACTCTTGCAAGCTGCTACTGCTTGTGAAAGAGCTCCATCTTGTTGTTTGTTTACAGACCTGTGAAAAGTTTTCATTGTGCAACTTTAAGTAATAAGAGTAAATATGTAACTGCTTTGCCTGTATGTTTATTTCCTGTTTCTTACAATTGCAACAGGAGACTATGGTAGATTAATTAACCAATACCTGTGTTTACCATTAATCTAAAACTAAAAATGTGTGTGATCTCTTAAACAAACCTGCTTCTGTCAAACTTCCATTGGTTTTTACTTAATATCTCATTTTTACTTCCCTCTCGTTCTTCCGCACACACTCTCTCACACACATAAACCGAGTAAACATACAAATCTGTTCGGTGCTCACCTGTGTCACAGCTGGTACAGTTGGCCGGCCCTGCATCCAGACAGGTGGCACAGGTGTGGTCACACAGGTGACACTGACCACCTGACTTAAACTTGCCCTTGGCACATTCCACCACACAGCGGCCTTCATCCAGAGCCCTGCAGCCAACAAAACAAATTTAAAAAAAAACACTTACTGAGTCGCAAACACACCACCAAAATCAATGGATATGAATTATTTCTATGCAAATGAGCCGAGCTAATTTGCATCCCAGCGTGTAACATATGGCAGAGTTACACAGATGAGTGTGTTGACACAGTGGGGGAGACGAGAAGGAGGGGTGGGGATGGTTGGTTAAACAGAGAGGCAGGCTGGGATTTTTAGATACTGATGCTGCTTATTTAGAGCTCTGCACTGCCCACATGTACATACACACACGTTTTTACAGTATAATCTATATTTAATAACAACCCGGATCTATTTTTAACACTGTGAGCATTCAGTTATTTTCTTTTGTCATTTAATCTGCCAGATTATAGAAAGCAACAGATCATAATTGCACATTTTTATGACTTATTCACATTTAATTAAATGGATTAATTTGCCAATTATGCTTTTCGACTCATCTGTGGTTTCAGAGTATGAAAATGATAAAAATAAAAGTTTCAAGAGCTAAAGGTGATGTTTTTAAATGTCTTGTTTCATCCAACCATAAGTGCAAAATCTTGAGACTTTTGCTTTACAGTAATACATGAAAAAGAAAAAGCAAAAAAAAAAAAAGCTTTTTCCTGTTGAGAAGCTGGAACCGGAGACTGTTTGGCATTTGCATTCATTATCATGATAGTTGCCAATTATTTTTCTTTTAAGTGACTCATTAATTAAGTGACTAATACTTTCAGCTAAAAGTTATCTTATGTAAAATTAGAGAAGATCCAAGCTTTGATAACTTCATTTACATTGAATTAATTAGCATTTAATTGGCTTTGATGGTAAAAATACCAACATTTCTGTGTGAAACATTGTTAAATATTGTCACTCCACACATTGAGGAGACACCTTTGTATCACTCAGAGAGAAACAGTGTGATGGATTCAATTCCCCTCTGACCCTGAATCTGAAAAGTCAAGACCCACTCACCGTGAAGATACACAGCTGATGCAGTCTTCTTTTTGTGGCCCTGTGCACTTCAGACACGTTGCATCACACACGTGGCACTTTCCATTACTGTCCTGGTACTCTCCTGATGGACGTACAGCAAGAGAGTGACGCTGACTGAGAAATAAATAACCATCTGGGGCAAAGAGGCGCACTTAATGCCAAGATGCCAAGGAAAAAAAGACATATACACCATATGTTTCTTTATTACTGCTGTTGCTATAAATATCACACTGTAAAAACATACATGAGTGGATATAAAACCTCTTCTGTGTTCTCATCAAACATCAGTAGCTGCTGCGTCTAAATGTAATTAATTTAGTTAAAGCAGTAAGACAAGTCAGGCCTAAATGTGTTAAGGTGGCATTATATTTATCTGGTGGTCGTGAGTCAACGTGTTACACAGGAAGTAGATGGTTGACTGACCGTCTGTGCACTCGGTGTTAACAACACACACTCCCTCCTGCAGGCTGTGACCGCTGGAACAGCTGCTGCAGTTCCCCCGGCTCGGCCCCACACAGGTGAGACAGCTGGCGTCACACCTGAGGAGGAGAGCACGGAGACTGAACACAAGCAAACACACTTACTGACCACACAAAAATAATAACAAAAAAACAACAACAACAACACGCAGAGGGAAAAAACTACACCCATATAGAGGCACACAACAAGAAATACAAGCGTGAAAATGAACACAAACACACATTGAAGCCAACCACCAGAATAAGGCCTGCCATCAGCAGATAAACAAACCACCCACACCTGAACACACACCAGTGAGCTCACCTCCTACATATCCTGTGCCCATGAGCTATCTCTGGGTTTGGCTCTGTGGCGTAGAAGCCGGCACTGCAGGAGGGCACACACCTCCACTCCTCCATCAAGTAGCCTTCTGCACAACGGTTGCATGCTTCAACACCTGCACCTGAAGCCGCAGTCAGGCAGGAAAAAAATATGTTTTTAAATGCGCAAAGGACACAAAGGAGCATTGCAAGCAACAAAAATAGATTCATGTCATGTATGTAATGAGGTTTTCACACAGTTCTGGATCCCGACCCTTGACCTGTGCTCTCACCTGCACAGGTAGCGCAGGCCTTGTGACAGGGCTTGCATGTGCCTTCCTGCTTGTTGTGGTAGGATCCTGCTGCGCAGCTCTGCTGGCACCGATTCCCCTGCAGACTGGAGAGGGCGGAGAGAGCATGTGGCACCATGACACACACACACACAGCCAATCATGTGACACTCTCGAGATGACTCATTGCCTTCAGACCGCAGACTCAGTTTTCCAACCCACAGCACACCACCACAAGTACTTGGTGAACTGAGTCATGGTATTTCGGAAACTTCTAACTTCGAACAATATGGTGAATTTGACAGAGATGCTTTGTGCTCTCCTTCAGTGATACTGTGAAAAAGAAAATGACGATCCAATTTTCTTTTGAGCTGTGTGTGTAAAGGGAAAGATGACACATTCTTTTGAATACAGAGTCACAAATATTGTGGCTTTTTCTAATTGTTATGATGCTGCAGAGGATGTATGTATGTGTGTGTGTGTGTGTGTGTGTGTGTGTGTGTGCACAGGGAGAATCAGTATTCTCAGCGGCCGGAGGAGAAGGAACAGTGTTTACCGAGCAGTTAATTCAAGCATCATCAGAGGGTTTGCTTCACCTTGTGTCTGGTTTGCATTCTGTGCAGATGCTGTAGGAGGTGCACTTCAAGCAGTTCTCACTGCACTTTCTGCACATGTTTGCATCTGTGGGGGGAAACAAACAATACACATGGAATACACATCAGAGCAATTAATCAATCTCACTCACACACCCCTCAACTGCAGTTACATCAACTGACTATTCATTAGCAGGCTCATGTGCAGCTGTTTCCAAACTATGAATCATTAAAGCTTCATTCATGGAAATTCGCTTTATCTTGTTAAGCATAACTACAAAAAAATGCAACAAAAAATGACCGTGGTCGAGGTAGTAGTTATCCCCGCAGATGGCCGTGCAGGTATTGGTCCCCTCAATCAGGTGATGACCAGGCTGACAGGAAGTGCACTGATCACTGCGGCTCCCGGTGCAGCTCTCACAGGAGGAGTAGCACCTCTTACAACGCCGGCGGTCGCCCCAGAATCCCCTGGGACACTCTGACACGCACAATCTGACACGGACCAAAGCACACAGAGGACGAGAGGTGTGACTCGATTTTCACCACCTCAAAGTGAAACCGTGGTCATGGACACTTCTTTCGCCTTCTCACATGCAAGCAGGAGAAATTTGGCACATCATGTAATGATGCGGACTAAATAACAGCTGAATATTTTCATTAGCAATATGTGTGAGCCATATGCTCTGCAGCGACAGTGCGCACACATACTGTTAAAATGCAGATCCACTGACAGCAGACTGTGCTGTGTGTAATCATGCTAACCTTGTGTTGTTCTTGAACTTGAGAGAAAAGTGTAAACACGTGACACACTGCTGCGGGCTCGGCCCCTCACAACCATCGTCACTGCATTCTGGGTCGCAGGGTCCTGGAAGGGCAAACGCTCAAAGTCACTGCGCCATCATGCAACGACAGACAAGTCGTTCAGATTTGGCTGATACAGTTCCATATTTTTTTTTTTACTTTAAAAACAACCTGAACTGACAGCCGCTGTGAATCTGTATTAGAGTGCATTTAGCTGCTGTGTGAGAGGTTTGAACTAGAAGAAGGGACAACTTAATAGCAGCTGAGTACATGACTCACCACTGTGTGTTTCAGCGAGGTCACGATTCATCGGCATCTCAGCCGATCGTGCCCGCTCACGATGCACGGGATACGGCTGTTCGGCGGTGCCATAAATCACCAGGGACCACTCCTTTAGCGTCCCTTTGGCACAAAAGACAAAAAAGGAAGACACGAATATGAGAGGTCTGCCCTGCAAGGCCCCGCACTGTACTCTGGCTGCTGTTTCTAGTTAAACTTCAGTGTGCGTTTCATAATGCTGAGATGTCACCAAGAGGAGGAGCAGACCGAGTTCAGAGCCGTTTCTCTTCAGAGAGGGAGTATCCAGGGTTTTCAAAGTCCACTCCCCTGCTGCCTGCTCCCCCCAGCAGTGAGTTGTCATGAATTCCCAGTTTTGAAATCCATCGGTGGAGTCGTCCAGAGGCCTAAACCACAACATTACATCATCGTGATGATACTACCAAAAACATTACTGCTGCTGATGCTGCAACTGCTGCTGCAACTACATTAATTTCTACTTCTACAACTATTTCTACTACTGTCAATACAACAACTTACAACAGCCACATGGTTCGAATAAAGTTAACAGTTCAACCATGTAAAAATACCCTGAGACTAGTTATGTGTAATTTCTGCAATCAGTGTTTTACTAAAGTAGCAGTGGTCACAATTATCAGCAAAACTGTAACTTAAGTGTCCTAAAATAAACCACAACAAGCTGTAAACACAACATTGACATATTATCATCTTATTAAGCTCAAATGAAGAAGTTGTCAAGAAAAAGTTGTTGTTGTTTTTTTATTTACACATTTAACAGATGTGCAGCAACATTAATATTCATCGCAATTGTGTTTCTGGCCACCTGATGAATTAAGTCAGATATTCACACTTTGTTTAACCCCTTTGTTTACCAGCTAGATGCTAACAGTGTTTCTCTGCTTTCTGGTGCTAAGCAGGCAGTGCACATTGGGTTTTTAAAGAGCTTTTTCCCTGTAAGCAGCTGCCTGCTGTGATTTTTTACAGTTAACACACCCTTAAACCAAAACAAAAGGGCCAAAAGACACTAAAGTACTCAACAGAGGATGGGAA
Organism: Ctenochaetus hawaiiensis; assembly: GCA_029783645.1. Taxonomy (NCBI): domain Eukaryota; kingdom Metazoa; phylum Chordata; class Actinopteri; order Acanthuriformes; family Acanthuridae; genus Ctenochaetus; species Ctenochaetus hawaiiensis. The sequence continues at coordinate 16,141,110 of JAPZDY010000011.1, forward strand.
CTGCAGCATGTGATGAATATGTGTAGGTTTGTAACTATGAGTGATTTCTCCCAGTGCGAAAGTAAAATTATCGATTGGAGCAGCTTTAATTAGAGAAGTTCAAGCAAGTGTAGTTAGTTTTTCACTGATGTGCAGTTATCAACAGTTTTGAGTCTCTTGTTGCCAATTTGTGGAGTATTTTTAGCATTTTCAGAGTTTAACGCAACAAATTTCCAGAAATTAATTTGCCAGAAACCTGCCCAGATACCAGTTTCTTGATCCCCTGCGATTTTCCACTAGTGTTTGCCAAAATCCACATTCTTCCCCCTAATGAGACAAGCTGCCAAACTGAGGAATTTAGCTGTGATTTGCTCCAAATAACATCAACAATAAAAAAAAAAAAAAAAAAAAAAAGTGTGGCTCGCAGAAAACCATGTGCTGAAGCCACGGGGGGAAACGTTGTAATATTTTAGTTTCCACAGTTTCCACATTCTGTCTGTGATTGAGCATCGCTCTTAGTTACCTGCTAGCTAGCAGCTGCGACACGGTGCCTGAAGGGGATGTGAGCGTAATGGAAAGGTCGCCGCGACGACTGTGAGTGATGGTAACGCGGGCGACGACATGCTCCACATAAACAACGTGCTGCAGGGGCTCGCTCGAGCAACCGGCGCTGTCGTACACAGACGTCAGCACCGAGCCTGGATGAATAGTTCTGTCATGAGACGGAGAGAGGCGAAGAATAAAAGAGACACAGTGAGCGGCGGAGATGAGAGAGGAGGCGGAAAAAACAAGGAGCATGAGAAGAGAGTTACAAGAAACGGAGCAATAAAGAAAATGACACCTATTAAAGTGTGTGAGACTCAGTGTGAGAGAAATCCATGTGAGAGCCGAGACAGGAATAGATGAGTGTGATAAAAGGGGAGGAATCAAGGGAAGCCCTGACTCAAAGCGGAGATCTCTCGCAGTGTGTTTGGTGTGATACCTGCTCAGCTGGATGGGAGCCTCCTCCACACACTCGTGCTGTGAGGGAACTTGTTTCCAACGCTCAGCCTCCTTCACCATGCTCTCAGCATCCAGCAGGCCGAAGCCATACAGGTGGCTCACTGACACACACACATACATATATATATATATATCTTTCACATTAGGCAGGGCATGAAAAGGCGCTGTAGCTTACAAAAGACATCCCCATACTCCTGGGACTTTGTAGGCGTTTGTTACTGTCTGCTCTCATTAGTCTGTATGCTGGCTGTTTGATATTTTCTCTTAAAAAAGAACTGAGAGAACATTTACCCAGAAAACATGCTCATCAAGCTTAACTTGTCTCTGAAAATCTTCTTTTAAATGTTTTTTTTTTGAAGGCTTGCATTCAAACGATATCATGCAATTATTCATTTCCTCCAAACTAATTACAAATACTGAAATAAAAAAAAAAAAAAGGTTTGCAATTTAGCAGGAGTCCGGTGGGAATACCTTCATATCCGGCTCCATTAACGTGCCAGTCAGAAGCAAGGAGATGATGAGGTTTTGATGTTCGGACAATGATGTGCTGCACATCCCTCCAGGTTAGCAAGGGGCTGGAAAGAGGTCAAACAGAGAACAGCATCATACTCTCATCGGCCGATCATGCCAGTTAACGGTGGATATTGTGTGTGTGTGTGTGTGTGTGTGTGTGTGTGTAGGAGAGCTGCTTACTTGGCTTCCAAAGCGAGAGCGATGACACCTGCAGCCATGGAGGAGGACATGGAGGTCTCAGATTTAGCCTGGCTGCAGCTCTGCTGTGGACCCAACGTCACCTGTAGAGGAACCAGATCCTTTTAAGCTTTTCAATATTTAACAGTATTCACCTGCTGTTACACAGAACTGTGCTTTTCTATACTCTGTGGCCTTAATGCAGCAGGACACAAGAGACACTATGCATTAGTCTACTAAGATTTTAATGTGTATGGGTTCATTGTGGCAGCTCAATGTCTGCCTATTTTATCCATCAGCAGTTTCCCTTTTTTTCTCAGAGGATGCTATATATCATCTATATATGTTGATATAAATAATTATGTATTAAATGTATTAAATCCATTTCACCCTGTCCTGTTTATCTTACTGCACAAACACCTGCAAAATAGCACACTTAGCATATTTTTTGCTCCACATATTATTGTGCTAGCTTTAAATGAAACTTGCTGCCACTAGAGGTCTCTAAATCAAAATAATAAAAACAAAAGATGTAGTTTGATGACGTCATGAAGCAGAGTGGGATCACGGTATTGTTTAGTTCATTGTTGAAGAGCCAATATTGTGAACAAAAATCCAAAAGACTGACTAAAACAAAAATATTCACAGACGAAATAATGTATCCAGGTTTTGTTCACGTTTAATCATGTTTGCTGACTTCCCTCCTCACTCTCTGACTGTTGTTTCTCCGCGGAAGTTAACGACAGGTGACAAAATAAAACATAGTTACCTTGAATAAAATCGAACATTGTGTTAAAAATCTGGTACAAGTCCACAATTCAGCGAAATACATAACCAATGCTAATTCATTTTTATTCCTTTTAATGTGAAAAAGTTACATACTGTAGGTTTTCACAAAAACTAATGTTTTGTTTTTTAAAAATAATATTTGTTACAGACTCGCTTTAGTCTTAGAAACAATTGAGATCAGCCAAGAAGACAAAAACAGCAAATTTATTAAGCTAAACTCATCACACCACTGTGCCACTTTGCTTGAGGAAAGTCTTGCATCATTAATTCCAGCAAAACACCAGTAACTGTACATGTTCTGCTATTGCCTGGAAATTTGTGTTTTGATTCTGACTGCTCATGTATTGTTTTTACTTTATTTTTTATCTAGACGCTTCTTTTCTTTAAGTTTCTGTCCTCGTCCAGCTGCAGCACTGCTCTCACTCTGTAGAGCATCAACAAAGAATTATCTTAACAGACAAAACATAAATGAAGCTAACAGGTTTTTGGAAATGCAGTGAGAGGTGGTTGAGCATTGGCAGGTAAACGTGATTGTGATGTGGGCACATTGTCAGGTGCGCTAACAAAGAGATTTTTCAGAGAGAAAAAAAAAGTGGAAAACCTCTCGATGAGCCCGAGGCCAAAGGAGCAGCTCTCAGTGTTCATCCAATTTAGTCTGAAAAGCTGCCCAGCCATGTTTATTCCAAACTACAGCAAATTACATGACGGGAGAGACGTTTCCTCCAGGTTCTGCCCTCTGACTTCATATCACACTTTGGTTTAAATGCAGAACACTGAAAATCACAACCAGATTCTTTTCTTTTACCTGACAAAGACACGATTTAGATTAAAACTTCCACTTGGCGAAGCGTGTGGTGTTGATGTACGCGTTAGTTTTCCTTGGATACTCTTTGCCAAAATCCACATAATTGCATACTGTGTAATTGCAATACTTCCCTTCTCTTTGCAATGCAAAACACAAAACCTACTGCCAAACAATCAAGCAAAGAGTAGAAGTAATTAGATATTCCATAGGGGGATATTTCTCATGACTTTAAGCAGCTTGTCATTTGGCCGTGTTGTCTCCGCTACTGTCGGTCTCCTGAGTCTGAGTTTGGCTTTCAGGATGTTTACAAAGTTCCTGCTTCATAATACACAAGCTGCAACTGTTGACGTGCCTCACACAGCTCCTCCAATGGCTTTTTGTGTAAATGAACAATATGCTCCAAAAATATTCTGCACCTGCTGCAGCGAAAGGGAAAAATGATGCTTTCTGCATGAAGTTATAGAAAAAAACAGACAAACTTTAAAGCCTTCATGAGTTTATTTCACTTCTTCCTGTGTCTTGTGACTTTAAAAGTTATCGTTCTACCAGAAAGAAAGTTCACAAAGGGGGATGTCTGGGGCATATTTTCTTGATTGACAGGTGTCTCAGGCCATCACACTCAACTGCAGGAGTTGTTGCTTGCATGCCCCCCCCAAGCCCCCTCCCCATTTCCCAAAAGTGTATTTTTTGACTTGAAGCAGCTGGCGAGACGGCGGTGATGGTTAAACCCAACTGCAAATCATCTCACAACATCTAAACCCAATTTACAAATGTAATAATCAAAACTGATGCTTAAAATTATTTTCTGATTTGTTTTTAATATGATTTTATCATCAGGAGAGAGAAATTAAATCTTTGCTCACATAAATTTGTGATGCTCCTCCAGCTTGAGAGACTCTAGGAGGAAAAGGCTGTTGTGTTCTCAAATATCAATACATCAGACATAAATTTGTTTGAAAAAAAATGTGTTTATCTCTGCAGCAAATGCATTTAATCCTCAGTTTTATGTGTTTTTTTAATTTTTATTTTCACAGTAATTAAGTTAAAGGTAAGATGTCCGTAGATCAAAAATGAACATTTATTTTAGAGTCTGTATTTTCTTGATGAAACCTGATGTAAATTAAAGAGGAAACAAGAATGTCATTGAGGTAAAAGCTTAATTATAACCAAGTAAATATTCATGAATTCTTTATTTATTCTGGGAAAGCAATTATTAAATATAATAATAATTATAAATCATTCTTCAAAAATGTTGAATTGTATGCTTGTCTGTGACAAATTTTATCTGCTGTACATGGACTAAAGGACTTTTCAGGTTAATTGGAATCAGTAATTGGGCTTTTAACAGCTGCACACTGTCTATTTTCCTTATATGTAGCACTAAACAACATAGTTTTTTTCCAGGCAAATTTGTCTTGAAAGTTATTAAGAAATTTATCATTATTAACAGAAAATAAATTGTTGATTAACATTGTTACACTTTTAACTCTAGACGGCTTCATGTGAGAAAATTGAATTTTTTTTGGCAAATTTGGGTAAAATAATGTTCTCAGCGAAGACAATTACAACTAACGAAGCTCTAAAATGCTTCAAGTATCTACAAATGTACAAATATGCAGCACATCAGCCCAAATAAACACTGATTATGTGTCTTATGTCACTCAAAACCTCTACTCACTATTTCGTCCGTCTCTCCACCGGTGAAAGCTGTTGTAAGGGTGGAGGAGCACTTCTCCAGGTTCTCAGGCTGGCCTCCATGTCGAGAGCTGCTGCTGACAGAGATGGTGTAGATGCTGCTGCAGTAGCCGTCACAGGAACAGTGGTCACCTGTTCGCCCTCCGTTCCCTGACGCCCACACAAAAACAGAGCCCCTCCCATGCCGGCCCTGAAATTAATTGGGGAAGCAGACAGAGGTGATTAATTTATTAATGATATTTACACATTGATAAGGAGAAAAAAAAGCCCTTGAAGTAAATATACAGCCGCAGGTAGGACACAGACGTAAACAAACACAAAAAACAAGCCTTTTTCATCCTCTTTCTCGTAAAAGTGTTTTTTTATTCTTTCTTTTTCTCACTTTTTTGATGCCATTTTGTAAAGCAAGACGAGTCAGAGGCCCAGGTCCCTCCAAAGTGGCCCCATCATCTTTTGGCCCCCAGCTGGCTAAGTAGATATCAACATACTGTGGTTTGAAGCTCAGTGATTGGGCCTCCACAATGTCTGTCACATCTCCGTCCAGCATACGGATGCCTACAGGTAAGAGGGGAAGCGGAGTAAATGGTAATGTTTAAAACCCATCAAATATCAAACTCTGACCTCCAAAAGTCCTTCGGCATTCTAGTTTAATGCCGTCACATGGACTCACCGCCTATCCGCGCCTGAAAGGAGACTCCAACTGTGCAGCGAGAGTTATTTGCAGCCGCAGCAACCATCCCTGCACACTGAGTCCCATGGCTTGAAAGAAAGGAGGAGAACATCAGAACATGAGGTTAGATGCATATGCATGAGGCGAAGACGGGCTATTTCCGTTACATCAAACCAGTGAGAACAGAGAATTCAGACTGGGGAATTTGCATATCCATATATGCATGTAATTACTGAAAAATGGAAAGAAAAGCATGCATTAATTACAGCTAGTATTAAGACAGGGAGAGGGTGCTGCGAAAACAGGTGCAAAGAGAAAAAAAAAAAGAAGTGCTCACTAGTTAGACGCATTGCTGGAATAATTCGGAGAAGGATCGTGGTCTTGTCCATTCATATCATAGCTGGCGAGAGGATCCTGAATCAGATGGATAGTAAGTAGCAGCAGATAATAAGACGCCAGCGGCTATCTGTCTCTATTTCATCAGAGAAATCACAAAGAGCATTATTCACCAGTCCACAAGACAGTTAAGTGGATCAGACGTTTAATGTCCATTCCAATACTCTTGGCCGGCCTTTGCGAACCTTTGGCCCAAAAGCTCTGCTTGCAATATCTGTCTCAGCTCTGCGCTCTTACACTAAAAGCTCTGCCAAATTGCTTATGATTAATGTCCCCTTCCCCGAGAACAGCGTCCCATCCCAGGGCACTTACATAATTTGGCTTCAGATCCGGATGCTCTCTCTCAATGCCATCATCTAGGACAGACACCACCACACCCTTTCCAGTGTAGCCTCTCCTCCAGGCCCCTGCAATGTTCATCCCAGACCGGCAGCCTTTGGACTCATCACTGCAATGCTGTGGAATAAACGGTGGTACATCGAATTATGCCCCACGGGAGTAAAGAATAAACCAGGGTCTATTTTAGGGCTTTGTGTGCCTGGGTTTATGTGTCTGTGTTTCAGACCTGAGCTCAGTAAAGGATAAAACAAATCTGACTCACGATGTACCACAGGCTGTTCCACATTGAGTCACTGTAGTACGGAGACCAGGTACGGCTCGACTGAGGATGAGCAGTTTGAAGGTGTTTAGTCTTCGTGTCAGTCGAGTAGATGTGAGTGGGTCTGGGGTTCCTCTTTACTCTTGTCTGAACCACCTGTTGTTGGAGCCATTCCACCTTAAATGGAGAACAAAGTGTACTTTTACGGATATAGATATGTTCTGGGGATGAGAACGGTCAGTCCACCACTTTAGCCAAGATTATCTAAGCAACTAATATAAACGAGCTGTACAGGAAAGAATAACCTAAACATTTATATTAATATCCATATCTCTGTATTTTATCTACATTTTTTGGAGGTCAAACCCAATAAAATGCCCTAAAATGGCCATGATTATCCATAACTGACTGTTTGTTAGGCCCTGTTGAGTTACTGTTTCTAAGTTTGTCAAACCTACATCTCATATGGTACATTTTATGCAGTTAATTCAAATAATGGTGTCAGATTTACTAGATAAGTTCTTTATAAAACAACATGTTCCTCATTTCAGTCAGTCAGTCAGTTTTAGACCATTTGTTAAATTTTGGTGGCTAAAACTGCAGGCAGGAGTTAGCTGTAGCTAGCAAGATAATTAAGCTAACCTTAGCTCCGTGAGTTGGTTGGAAACACAGCCTCTGATTGACTTTTTATTCTTTCTCACTTGTTTTAAAACTAGAACTTTGTGAAAGGGTTATTAAATACGCCATCAACGGCTACATAAATTATATTGTATGAAAAGATTAAGGCTACAGCTAAATTTT
>JAPZDY010000011.1:16155440-16166626 GCA_029783645.1 Ctenochaetus hawaiiensis
GTTTTGATGCTGTGGGAAATAAAAGTCAACAGCAACAGCTGATCATCTCTGATAAGGCAGCAGCTGCTCTTGAGTCAGACCATGAATCAAAATAGATGCAAAACAATCATTCAAACAGATAATAAAAATGTACTGCATGTAAATCCAGATGGGTTTTTGTATCAAAGATTTAAATCTCACAGAAAACTTGAATACAAAGATTGATACGACTCTAATGTTTGTAAGTTTGATATGAGGCTAAAGCCAGCAGCTAATTAGCTTAGATCAGAATAAGAACTAGATACACTAGAGACTTCTGTCCTGCAATAAAATCAACCTACCTGAACTTCTACAGCTCAATAATTAACATCAGAGTGGTTTAGAAAAGATCAGCAGTGACCATGACTGCAGATTATAACTGATTCTTTCACCCCAAAGTCAGCTAATAAATATTGGATCGTTTCACAAGCTAAAAATCCTCCAGCCACCTTTAAAAGTATATTTCAGATAGACTTTATTATGATTAAATTAAGTTAGTTTTAGTTCCTGACTCTGCTTCAGCAACGCATCCTCAAGGATCTGCAGATTAAGAGCGAACAAATTAAACCAGCAGATTAAAATTAGTGGTATAAAAAGGTGTAAACATTAAATTAGTTTTTAAAAATGCCTACTTACATGCCCACTTATGAGACTCAAAGTGTGTGTGTGTGCTGCTTTATACCACAGCTGTAGCTTGTAATGTGTTATTATTTGTTCCTCTGCTTTCAGTCTTTAATGGTTCAATGGGTTTCAATCCCTTTAATTGATTTACATTTAATATCACTTAGACTCAACCTTTGTTCACAACAAGGACAGTGTTTGAAGAAGCAGGATATTGATTGCTGCGACCACTTCTGTTGTTTCAGAGGACGTGCAGGACGGCGCAGCTCGAACACAAGCAGCCAAGGACTTTCCCTGTGAACCGTGAACTTGAAAGAAAATCAGCATTTCTTGGAAGAGCTCTCTGTTGTGGATCAAAAAAAAAAAAAATGGAGATCCTTAAGGAAAAAAAGCTTCTCAAACACTTTTAATTTGAAGGCTAAATGTACGATCAATCATATCAATGCTGCCTTTTCCGTCATCATTTATGAGTCATTTGTGAATTAACAGGAGACTGAAGGAATGAGCATTAAAAATGATCCCTGCAAGTTTTCTCGCTCGGTTTCCAACCTGTCAGAACATTTCGGTGTTTGTAGTCATGTTCGATGTCCGTGTGACCTTGAAATGTAAATTGCGAAGAACAGGTTCATGATGCAACATGCACTCACAGTTTTTATCATCGACTCCACAATGGAGTAGAAAACAAACTAGCAGAACAAAACAAAGGGAAAGCACCTCTCGGCAAAGCAGTCACAGGACTTTGAAGTTATCTAACATGTCTTCAGAGAGACTGACTTTGATGTTCAGAGAACTCCTCTCAAACAGTGACACATTCCCCTGAAAATAATTGTCAAACGTGTTCCTGAGCACATTGACTGCCCTGCAGGCAGCACAGGCATGAACTCTTGCTTATTCTTTGTTCAAAATGTCTTCTTACTGTTTCATAAACTCTCATTGTTTGGCGTCAAGAGCTTTTGCTGCGTGACGTTTTATTTCCTTTGCTTGTGAACAGTCGGATCTTTTCCTTGTGGTTTTGAGTCGTAAACGGTCATCAAGAGACGCGTGTTAGTTGGTAATCTGGCGTCGTTGAACTGGAGTTGTTTTATGAGCACGTCTGCATTTCTACGACCAGACAAACCTTTCAAATCTCTACAATGAGTCATGCAGAGCTGCTCGAGCTGAGGTGTTTTTTTTTTTTAATTCTTTTAGGTATGTTCTTCTTTAAAGCTTTCATTTTTTTAGTACTTCTCTGTTTTGAGACAAAATAAGAGCAGACTTCTGTCAGGAGTTGATTCAGCTAATCAGTTTGTTTTTTGGTGGGTTTGTTTTGTGTTTGCTTGGAGGTAAAGTAGGTAAAGTAACCTTATCCATCCGATCACAGCAATGTGACATTAAACCTTTTCAGAACTACTACAACCTCACCCCTTATTTCTTATATTTCAAAGTAGAGATCGTTGGCTTTAATTGGATGAAGAGAGTTTTACAAGATTTTAATATTCAGAACCTGACTTCACCATCCTGGGAAAAAAAAAAGCTTTGGGGTTGTTGGGGGTCACCTTTGATTACCCAGTTTAGACTGAAAACAGCCCTGATTAAGACGACGCAAAGAGCTGCATTGAGGCAATGAAAGATCCAGAACAAACAGTCTAAGTTACAGATTTACAGGCTTATCAGATGCCAAAACACAGTCTAGCCTTTTATAATGACCTTAAAAACTCTGAAAAGTGATCACACGAGTTCGGGAATGTGTTGTTTGTATTTGCTTGCCCATTTTAATGTTGCTCTGCATCGTATTATGGCAAAAAACGTCAGCAGCCACATTTAAATCAGTCATGAGTTTGTGTTTTTTTCATACAGGGCTGAAGTCAGTTTGACCACGGTCTGATTCAAGCTTCAAACAAACTGACTGGTCGATCTGATTTCTGTTGGGAGGCGGAGGAGAAAAAAGTTGCAGGTTCAAGTACAAAGGAAACAACCATGTGAATTTTGCATGACCCCCCCCCTGCATGTTTGCCCACCTGCAGCTCAGAGAACAGCAGCAGCAGCAGGTTGCAGCCTAAAGATATAAAACTTTACAAGCACATTTTTGGGTCTAAACAGTGCTCTTGGTTTTAATGCTCTCATATCTGAACAAAAGCATACAACAGAAAATCATTACAAGTGAAAGAATGAGCACATTGAAAAAAGCTCGGCTTCTACGTTGATGACGTTCCTCCGAAAGCACCAACTATGTACATTTGGGAAGTTCTTCTGATTCTTCTGAACCTCCCCCAACATCTCTGCTTCGGTCTTGGCCCTTGTCAAATATCATCCCACTCTTTCTGAAAAATCTTTGCTGTGTGTGTGCCGACTTTGAAGTTTTCTTTGAAGGCCAAATTTCCCAAAAAAAACTAATCAAAACTTATGCAGTTTATTGACAGATTTTGAGCACTGGAATTTTTTTTTTTCTTTTGGAGCCCAATCTGCCAGAGAAATCCTCTGGAATGAAACGGTTTTGCTTTACATGTGTGGTTTATCAGATCAGATCGTATCTCTTCGCTCATCTGGAGAACCCTGGTGTTGCAGGTCCGCTGCGTGTTTCCGTTTCGCAGCCCGGCCGTGATTGTATTTACATTTCATTGCCCACTTTTGCATCAGTGACAGCAGCGGCAGGGGAGAATTTAGCTCATATTTTATTAAACCAATCTGCAGCTATTGCAGTTGACTCAGAAACTTGGCAGGTCGTCTGGAAACGGGCACTTTTTAATTCATTATTTACCATGTCCCAGTGACACACACACACACACACACACACGGTGCTGCAGTGCTACACATTATATGATTGGGATACTGCATATGTGTGTGTGTGATTCCTCTAAAATCTGGAGAGTTGAGCCAGAGGATGTGCCCGGACATTGTGCATGTGTGTGTGTGTGTGTGTGTGTGTGTGTGCATGTGGGTGTATTTTTAATTTGGATCCCCTGGTTCACATTCAATCCATATTTTTCTTTTATTTGGTCACTAATGAGGCTCCTATCTCAGTTCAAAGAACAGAAAATTCTTTCAAGTACCATCACAACTTTGGGGCTTGTTTATCAGCATCATCATTAAGTCATTGAGCAAAGGCAGGTTACGTTGCATCAGTTATTAAATTTCGCCCTTCAACTTCGATTATATCAGTGCCGGACTTGTGGAAAGGTTGTTTTTTGTTTTGTTTTTTTGTCTCAGGCACCTTCTGACTTCTGGGATCTGATTGACTGTGAAATGACCTCTTTGGTTGTAATGTGCTAAACTTAAACATAATATCTCTATAGCTGCCTAAGCTCAATGACTCATGCAGCATTAGCTCTGCTGCTTCCTCTCAGCATGCACAGGCACTTGTAGTTGTTTTCACATGCCCATTATGCATGCTTGTTGATGCCTCAAGACATGGTTATTTTTTTTTTTCCTTCATTTTTTTTTTTTTTTCCAGCCGAGCCTCGACTGATGTTGCGCCGAATTGCGTGAGCCAACTTTGACCCTTGATGTTTTTCTTTGAAGAGGCCTCTAAATAGGCTTGTTCCCCGGCTTCCTCTGCAGGGCTCTGTGTTTTTGTTTTTTTTTTTTCTCCAGAGCTCCATAATGACCATCCTGAACCGGAGCCCATTTACCTGACGTGTCAGTGTGACACACCGGCAGCCCGGGTTGCTTTCCGTGTGAAGCTTTTTTTTTTTTTTCACCCTTTTGTGCGTGCCAGCATTCTTCAATAGCACTGCAGCATTGCTGACAAAATAGTTACCTACCTCACCCTAGAATCCCTACACACACACACACACACACACACACACACTCGCACACACACTTCCTTTCTCTTTATGGATTCAAAGCCAGTCTTCTCTGGCTCCTTTGTTCCCCACTCCAGGCTGGGCTCAGATCCTCTCTGCTCTCTGTAAGCCCGCTCTGCTCTGTCATCAGGATTACAGGCTGTGCTGTAGCAGATTAATGACTGACAACTCTACACTCCTCTCAGCATTGCGAGGCACACACAGAGCTACCAGGAGGAAGCGTGTGCCTGGTTGTGAGGGAGAGAGGAACAACTGCGGGGGAGATAATGCATTGTGTTGGGCTGAGAACTATATGTTTGCTGTGTGAGTGTCTCAATGTGTGTGTGTTTGTGTGTGTGTGTGTGTGTGTGTGTGTGTGTGTGTGTGTGTGTGTGTGGAGTTGAATCGTGCAATTGTGGGACTGCGAGTGTGTGCGCACGACAGTGTTTGTGTGTAAATGTAGCGGTACGTGCAGCAAAAGCTTTTCAACTTGCACACCTCAGTGCAGCACTGCAGGACACAGAGTTAAGACGGCGAACATGGAGGCCTCAGTTAACAAGCTTAGGCTGATGTGTGTGTGTGCATGAATGTGTGTGTGTGTGTGTGTGTGTGCTCGTGGCTTGGGTTGTGTGGCAGTCCAGCACATGAGGGACTGTGGACTCCAGCCAGACACGCATGCATATTCTCTTCCCAACCAAAAAACCAAAGGGACACTGAACAAAATCTGCGTTTGAGGCGATGTGGAAGCTGGCAGAAGTCGTACAAATCCAAACAAGCGCGCAAACAAACTGAGAGCGAACACTTTCCAAAGTTTGGAATAAATTAGGCCAGGATCTCATACCACCTCAGAGCCTCATAGAAGCAGCTTATGTGTGTCATGAATTACTAAGTAGTAATATTTGGGGCTTCTCACAGCCATCAAACAGCTGAGGCTTAATTTCCTGAGACTTGCCCCGGGAGTGTCCAGGAAAGTGGGCTGTCTGAGCCGCCATCTGAGGACAGAGAGGCGTCTGATCCCTCCATTAGTTTGTGATTTCTTAGAAATGCATGACATTTTTTCTGTTTTGCTTAAGATCTACTATCATTTATCTATTCTTGTGTCAAATATGACTGATTAAATAGCTGATAATAGTAGCTGGTGGTAGAAATAAGTACTAGTAATGGGCACAAGTACTTGCAATAACGTAACTTTATACTCCTACTTCACTGCATTCTGAGTATATATTGTACTTTTTACTGATTTGTATTTATCTGACAGCTGTAGTTAGACTTTTCATACTAAGATTTTTCACATAAAACATATAGCAAATGTCTAAAATAAAACATATAACATGAGCTTAAACCAGTGATTAGAAACAATTCTGACTTTTGACTCATTTCAGGGAAAGCCATTTTTAACTCTTCCTTAAAACTTTCTAAGTGGTGTCATTTAAGTATCATTTCAAGCTCCAAAGAGGTAAAATGATCTAGTTTCTGACCAAAACCCCCAGTATGACAGGAAACTCCAAAATTTAGTACAGGTTTGTGTAGCAGCATCCCTTCCTTTCCCATTAACCATCTTAAGACCCTTCATGTATCTTGTGACCCACTGGAGGGCGTAGACCCCAGGTTGAGAACCTATGAACTACAATACAAAGAAAAAAACAAAAACAAAAACACACAAAAAAACAAAACTGTGTATAAAGTATTTAAAACTATCACCACCTCAGAACAATGCAGTAAAAATGCTGCTTACACATTGATACATCAGAAATGACACTCTATTAATTTAATGTATAAGATTATATTTCAGTTATAGGAGACATTTTTTGCAGAATGAATACTTTTACTTTGAAACTTTTAAGCACACTCTGCCAATTACACTTCTGTGCTTTTACTTTTGCTGGATTTTCAGTGAATGACTTGAACTTTGTTGCATTATTTGTACATTAATGTATTGATACCTAAGCGTTTAGCTTTAAACACAAACCCGACATCATCATTAATCTAAAATGGCAAACGCGAGCAAAACCTTGTTGAAACTGTAACAAATTAGCATTGATTTAAAGTGTGTGTTTGTGGCTTCTTGAATAATTAAAAGCAATATTCACCCTCCTTTCGGTTCTGTTTGCAGGTTGGTGCCAAACAGGTGGTGTTCAGTTTGTTTTTAGAGCATTTTCTTTCTTTTTTCCCCCCCCTGAAAACAGCTGCCTGCTGTGGCTTAAAACAAAGCTATTAGAGTGATGGGAGTGAACCAATCAAAACACTCAGATGAGACTCCATAAAGCTCCATAAAAGCTGAGGGGGAGCTGCAGATTCAGGTGATAACTCTCTGTAGGTTCATCATTAAAAAACTATCAATTATAGCTGCTTTGCGTAAAAACACCTGAATAGTTTTTTTCATTTTTTCCACGACTGATGGCGGCTTAAAAAAACACGTTGAATCCATAATGAAAAACACACACAAACAACTGTGGTAAAATACTTTTATAGAGCAGGTATCCATATCTGAAATATAGCATCCACGCAGAACAGCTCTGATATGCACAGAACTCAACTCACTCATTTTCTCAATTTATATAAGCTTCTTTATGTAAATGTGTCGTGTTCACTTGTTTAAGTGTGTGTGTTTCTGTGTGTGTGTGTGTGTGTGTGTGCTCTGTGTGCATGTAGACATGTGTGGTAGTTTTTTTCATCAATTACACTTATTAAAAGTTTTTTAAATACAGGTCATAATGATTCTTTTTAAATGTCTCTGGATATAAAAGCTGGTGTTCTGACCCTCATTAGTCCATTAATGAAGATGAATCTCTCCACTGTTTTTTTTTCTCTCTCTTATACCTTTTTAACTTTATTCATTTCAACTTTTATAAATATTCTCGTCCTCTGTGTTGTATTGCCACTTGTACTCGCCCTTTGCCCTTTTCCACCTGCTTTGTGTATCTTCTTACTGCTTCCTGGCTGTGAGTCATATTGTGGACTGAACTTATGCTTTTATTTGACTTCAGCACTTTTGCCTCCCTGCACCAGTATCAAACCTATAAGTGCTGAGGAGGCATTTTAAGAGCAGTAACAACATGTGCGCCCCAGTCAAACCATTCAGCAACAGCTAAAAAAAAAAAAAAAATCACAACCTTTGTACCTCCTTCTCCTCCCACAGTTTTTATGTTTGCAATTTAGTTCTCCGCTTCAATCCACGCTTGTTTTTTTAATCAAACCTCCATAGTTCCTTTTTTTTTTGTATCATTTGTAGTTTTTCTATGGGTTTGCAGTGCATTACAGTGTCAAAAAAAAAACGTCTTTTTGCTCCGTCCTCCGGCACTCAGAGGAACCAGAAACATTTCTTCCTGTTCTTCTTGGTGGTGGCAGGGGGTCGCACCGCTTGAGGGGAGTCTTGTTGGTGGGGGGTTGTGGGTTGAGGAGTAGGGGGCTGCGGCGAGCCCTCGGGAGGGTCGCCAACCTTCCATGTGCGAACCACCTGCCCTTCCTGCAGACGAAAGTCATGCTCCACACTGGAAAGAGAAAGAGAGAGAGGGAGGAAATGTTGAGAGATGTTTCTTGTGTTTGTTAAATCCTGTAAACACTGATTTTTTCAGACCACTTTAGGGTGGTCGCATCAAGTTGTGAACACAGCGCTGATGTTTTATCACCTTTTGATTTGAACAGATGCTTGTTTACACATCCAGCAGTTACGGTTGATCATTCATTTGAGTCGTTTCTGGCCACCTGATGAATTTAAGTTCAATTTTTAATCTTTTTTAGCTCTGCTTTTGTGCTCTACCAACTCTTGGCTCTATGAATGCTCCACTATGTTCACCAGCAGCTTGGTCAGGACCGCTTGGTGTCACCTTTTTGAAGTGGGGGACATCTGTTTGGTGTCTGTTTGCATACATGAGGCTTTAAAATGGCTACAGTGTAAAGCAATCGGCAGTCATATCTTATGCTCATAGCAATGGCTCCACCTGATGAAGCACAAACCGGGGCATTTTTGCAGAAAAGCTTAGTGGCAGGGGAGCTTTGTGCATCACAAACAGATGCTAAAAGGGAACCCAGTACTTTAAAAAAGAAGCCAGAGGGGTTCTGACCAGCTTCAGTAGGTGACAAGTTGACTCAAAATCTGAAACTGGAGTCTTTATGAGCCAAACAGATAATAGAATTCTTAACAGAAAAGTCTCGACACCAGAGATGATGGTTGGATGATTCGTATCTTGCCCATCTTCCCAAAAGTCAATCGTCCACTACAACATTGCAACCAATCATGTTTGCACTCTGGATTGAGTTGTAAAGGAAGTCTGTGTCATTAAATCTTGTGCATGTGTAGTAAAAGTATAATTTGAGTGTTTTAATCGTGTTTTACACTTTATTTTGGGCAAAAGTCCCCAAATTCTTAAGTGTTTTTAATTAGATATGACTGGCAATTCTATGTGTTTTTATGTCTTAGTGACCATTAAAAGTGAAGTTACAGCTCTTTCTTTAGTCATTTAGATGACCTAGTCTTTTTATCCTCCCCAAACAACTGCATGAGGTTGTCATGATGGCTGCTAAGTGGTGTAACTTGTCTAAAAGGACTTTACTGAAACTCACTGTAAAGCTCTGTTGAAGACACAAGGAGCTGCAGCTTCAGGTGTAATTCTCTGAAGGGTCATCACTACCACCACTTTTTTTTTTTAAAAAAAAAAGAAAATTAATTACAGCTGCTTTAAACACAGAAATAAGGATGAATAACTGGAGTGCACACAGTGCAAGAAACAAGAAAGAACCGGAGTGAAAAGCAGAAAAGACTCCCACATCTGCTGCTTCCTGGTAGACAATAATGAAGCTGTTGACAAAGTGAATCAAGGCCTAAAACGCTGAGTATCACAGAAACATTGCAGCACCAGGAGGGATCCCAGGACTGCAGCTGACGCACACACACACACACACCCACCCACCAAATGAAAAGTCAGCAAGGTGCATTGTCAGTCACATGACAGTATAGCTCAGGGGCTTCGCTGCCGAAATGAGATGTGAACTCTGATGCACCTCTGCAGAAGATATAGGTGAAGGTAAGCAATAATAAATGAATGCATCTGCAATAAAAGGAATAAGGACAATATTTGCTTGCTGAATTACTTTTGTCAGCAGTTACATGTTGGGTAAGCTTCCCCCCTGTGAACTGATTCTTTTCCCCCCCCTTTTCTTTTTTTTATTCATTTTACTTCTGCTGTTATTCTTGCTTATTATGCAGTGGCCTAGTTAGCTGGTGTTTCTCATCACAGTACAGATGCTGGAAATAAAGAGGACTCCCTCGGTTGATGATACGATGAGAGATGTGCTGCAGAGGAAGCGAGGAGGACCGAGCTCGGCAGCCGCAGCAGGGCCCCCTGAAGTTTGAAGGCAAGAACAATGAGGACTCTCACATTCATATCCATCTGGTTTCATAACTCCCACTCCCTCAGTCACTCAACCACTTCACGCTGGATGCCCACTACTCTGATGCACCAAATAAAAAGAAAAAGCCCAAGTGAAACATCAAAATCCAGACAGGAGCACAGTGCAGGTAACGGGCATGGACAGAGTAAACAGTAAAAAAAAGTGAGTGGGTACAAAGAGCAGAGTATTTACAGCAGGTAGGGGGGGAAAAAAAGCCACTTCAACTAAACCTCTCAGTTGTTTCACAGCTTGAAACAAACCTCCAAAGCTGCGTAAAATGAGGCACTAGTGAGTAGAGAAGTAAGCGATGGGGAGTCAGTTGCTGTTGTTCCACCACCCTGAAATGAGTAAAAGTAAATAAACTACTCCCCCTCCTTCATCTTCGCCGCCTCTCAATTCGTGCCACCGTACAGCTCAGCTTCCTATAGAGCTCCCTGGTGGCTCCTGCCTCGCGTCCGCTGTGCTCCCTCTTTGTGAAAATGAATAGCCCAGATCCACAGCCCTGCGTGATGAAGGCACATTGGCGCTGTAGGGAGCTGTCCACCCTCAACCTTAATTATCTGCACACTGAGCCCACAAACTGTGGCAGGCAGGAAGCTGTGAACCTATCACGGTTTCTTTCCGCTGCTCCTCTTCAGTCTCCACTTTTTTCTCTCCCCCTCCCCGGCTGTAGGCTGCACGCCACCTCAGGTCCTGCCCGTGGGCAAATCAGGGGTGTTTTACAGAAAATGCAGGCCACAAAACAGGTTTCAGGGAGAGAGAATGATTGGGCTTGAGTGCTGACCTGAGCTTACAGGTAGCCGCTGCAAGCTGGTTATAGCACAAGTCTCCCGAAAATTGAGGGAAAATGTGTTTTACAGTAGATTTATCAGTTATTTTCTGTAACAAAACAGCCTTGAGAAACTTCAGCGGGTCCCCTTCAGTCAAAAAATGTGCTTTCCTTATTGTTACTCAGATGTTTGACCTTCAGTGAGCAGAATGATGGATGTGCAGAGTGTGACACTGGAAGGCTGTTTACACATTAATCTGCTGAAGGTATGTATGATAGCACAGAGGTCGATCACGGTCCGATATGCAGCTCAGAATCAGCAAGAGCCGTCTGACATATATTGAAGAGGAGATGACAGCACATTAAGCTCCAGTGATTTTATTATCGACGCTTGACCACATTTGATCCTTCTCAAGGCGAGTTCAATACAAGTGTCAGACACACATCACACACACACTTCACTCACACACTTAGATAGACAGACAGATGTACAGATGTACAGATTTCACAGCATTTATTCATCTGTTAATCCTCACTAAACAACTACAAATGGATGGATGGATGGATGGATGGATGGATGGATGGATGGATGGATGGATGGATGATGGATGGATGGATGGATGGAT
>JAPZDY010000011.1:16175167-16185742 GCA_029783645.1 Ctenochaetus hawaiiensis
AGTACAAGAATTTTTACAATATCAAGAGAAAAATCGAAAAAATTAATGCTATCAGTAAAATTAATCTTTAACTTCACTGTTTGTTCTGCCTCTTTTTTGGTTAAGAATTACAATAATTTCCAACCTTGAGAAAAAATACTGAGGTAGTCTGAAAATCGTTTTAAGGGACAGTTACACTTTTTGGTGCGATAAAGGCTAATATCAGCACCGATTATGACAAAATAAAAGAGGAAAATGATTTAAGAGGTGCTGTATTACTTACGCAATATTATCATATGTGCATTATTGGCACAATATCAGCTCCAAAATACTAACATAACGGGAAGAAAACTGTTAAAGACATATTATTCAAAAAGACGACATATTTCATTTGTTTTCCCTGCAATATGTTTTCTTACAACACAACACCTGCACATAGCAAACACAACTTAAATAAACTTTTTATGGTTTTATATCGATGAACTGTTTACCTTAATAACATTTAACCAAATCCAAGACTTTCGCCTCACATAAACCAAATTCCCTCTGTAGCTTAACCCCTCGCCACAACACAAACCGGCATGGGGACGTGCACGGTCCAGGACACGACGGCTCTGCAGTGGCTAATTAAAACCACCCAGAACATCATTGGTGCCCAATTACCGAGCATCAGTGATATCGGTGAGGTGAGGTGTCCGCGCCGAGCCCAAAGGATATTAAAAGACAAAACCCACCCGAGCCGGAGCCTGTTCACCCTGCTGCCGCCTGACAAGAGATAAAGAAGTATCTGCAGTCGTGCCACCAGACTAAAGGACAGCTTTTATCCTCAAGCTCTGAGACTCCTCAACTCACCTCAAATGCAAAACACTTTTATTTTCATGATATGACTAATAATTAATACATTTACATATTCTTCTGGTTACTGGTAGCATAAGGGGACAACAGCTGCAGTTCATCTTGCAATATTGTTGTAAAAAGACTGAGAAATGATCTTTAAACTTAGTTTTTGAACCACAAACTGAACAAAAGATGTTAATTCTGGTCTCCGGAGTCACGGACCTGCACTTTGTCCTCCCACCGTTCACCCCGACAACCTCCGGATGAGTCACGTAGCTCCTCCTGCTCTTGAACATAATCCAGACAGCAATTCTGCTGCAAAGCGTTTCCCAACAAAATGTAATTGGAAAAACAATTGTGTTTGTGCTGTTTGGAGCTGAGCAGGCAGCATACAGACTGATTCTTGGAGCTCTTTCAGCGATAACAGCTGCCTGCTGTTGCGAGAGTCAAACAAAACAGTAAAGTTTCCGTCCGGACGGCTCAACAATGAGCTGCAAAGAGCTGCATATCTGACTGATAACTTGTGCGTCACTTTTTCACCATGTGTGCAAACTCATTTTGTTTGTCTCTCTGATAATTGTTATAAAAATCTCGATTGCAGACGCTTTAAAGTTAGGAGAAGATTGTGGTTAATATGAGGCAGCATGAACTGCAACAATCTCATGCATTCACTGCAGGAATCAAGCACCGTAACCTACGGGAAACACTGCTTTCTTCACACTGAACTTTAGCAGAATGGTGCAATATGAACATAACTTCTGCCCGATTTGTTTTTTTTTTTGTGAGATGCTTTTAAAATTCAAATTGTGTTTTCTCTGCCTCTTACACACACAAATACACACAGGTTTTTCTGACATTGCAATATACTTGTTGATTCCTCTATCTGTCTCTTTTTTCTTTGTTGCTTCTTCAGATACAGATGCACTTTCTCCTCCCTTTTCTCTTAACCTTGGTGTTTTCTTGGGAATTCATTTTTTATACTATTCAGTCAGGGTTTTTTTTTTTTTGTCCCTGTTATGATAGTGGCAGAGAATTGTCAATGTTTAATGAATGGCTGGAGGCCGGATACGGGCTCAGAAATATCCCTGTGACTGTGAACATGAGAAGTTCATCTATAATTTGCTCACACATCGGCCTGTTTTAGAAAGGCTCAGCTCAGTGTGTGCAACACACCGAGGCACAGATTTATTTTGGACAAGTTTCTGCTCATTTGCGTGCCGTGTTGTAAAGCATCGTGCAGATGTTGGGGTTTTTTTTCTGGATAAACTGTGCACAGAAGCACCTTGGGTTCTGCTTCATTTGGCTGCAGAAGAGGGGGGAAAAGCAAAGCTGTAAGTAGCTGCCTAGGCAATCTTTCCTCCTCACCTCCTCTTTGACGCTGCTCTCACCCCTCTTTTCCTGCTGCTCCCATACCCAATCCAGAGCTGCACCACTTCTCCTCATCCCCATTTAGGTGTGAAATGTATTTATATTCAAAGCACAGGAAAAAAAATGGAGAAATGGGGTGGGGGGGAGAAGAGTGAGCGAAGGAAGTGACACAAGCAATCTACTGGAAAAAAGCGCCTCTTTCTGATGTCTGTAGAGGACCATATTCCTCTGGATAAAACCAGGACAATGAGGAGCTGTCAGTAGCTATGGGCCAGTGTTGGAGCCGTGTGGAGAGCATTTGAAATGGACTGCTATGCCCTCCTGGGCCACATGAGAAAGTGAATCAAAGGCGGTGAAAGGAAACGTGAGCCCAAGCTGAGAAGTAGCACTCTGGAGACCAGGGAAAAGTAGACAGAAGCACATTATAGAGGGCAGGAGTGGTGTGAATGAGGGCTCCATGCACCACAGCCCACAGCTCTTAACGCCGCCTTGAGTGACAGCAAAGACACTTCGCATTGTTCTTACTAGACTCTGCACTTTGGAGCACAAATTCTCCATGTTCCCTCGACTCAGATGCATTAGAAAAAAAAAATAGAAAGTGTTCATGTAATTCACTAACACGCTGTTTGGAATTTTTGAACACAATCAATTAATTCTCTCAGAAAGTTCATCAAGCGACATTAAACTGCCTGTTTAACCATGCAAGACATGCAAGCGCCGCTCCATCATTGGGGGACCGTGGGACAAACGTGTCTGGCAGCCTTTCTTCAAATAAACACACCAAGCCGACGGAGAGATGTCTCCAGGTCTCCTTTAACACTATTATTACTTTTTAAAATCTTTAAAAGCCGTGGTGATTAATTTTTAACGTGGATGAATATTTCACCGCACACTCCAGTTAGGCATTTCTTAAAAAAGAGA
The DNA here is from genome assembly GCA_029783645.1 of Ctenochaetus hawaiiensis. Taxonomy (NCBI): domain Eukaryota; kingdom Metazoa; phylum Chordata; class Actinopteri; order Acanthuriformes; family Acanthuridae; genus Ctenochaetus; species Ctenochaetus hawaiiensis. Next base: position 16,178,273 of record JAPZDY010000011.1, read on the forward strand.
AAGAGGAAGAGGAGGGATATTATTAAGATGCATGAGGAGTCATCCCAAATTTCCTTCCCTGTGCCCAGTGCTCCATGCTCCACCAACTCACTCTCTGGTCCAGTCTATCGCAATCGAAGGGTAGCGTGCGAGTATCCAGCCCTGTCATGCGATGGTGTGTCAGGGGAGATGTGCGTCAGGAAGCGCTGATTCATGATTGGTGTGTGGTGAGATTGGCGAGTGATGAGTTGTTACTGTAGGCGCTGTCACAAAATGTTCGTCTCAAACCCATCCAATGGATCGGTCTGCGGCCTTCGTCCAACAGTCTCCGAGTCCTGGTGGAGGAATCATCCGTCCTACCTACTGCGCCTGGCGTGCATATGCATATGACTGATGTGAAGAGGCATTCATTTACAAATAAGGATACATAAAAGAGCCAGAGCAGACTGTAAATGAGAGGAACCGAGAGGAAACAATACGAGTGTGAAAGGAGGCCGCGGCACAGATATCAAACAAGCATGAGTGGCATCCCCACAGATAACATTCAGCCAGCAGGAGGGAGAGAAAAGAGCAAGAATGCTTCCTCAGCAACCTTTTTTTCCTCAATTATCTGCTGTTCAGTGAAGGCGATGACGGATTGTGTTTGAGGGAGAGGAAAAAAAAAAAAAACCTCTTAGTGGACTCATAGTTTAGCTGAAAACGTACGGTCCAGAGAGTCATTAATCCATCTCAGAGCTGCAGCCCATCGAGCTCCTCCAGCGAGATACGTGATCGAGCAACAGACAGAGCGCCAGCAGAGATAAAGCAGCGGAGCACAGATCTGATTAGGCCGCCGTCTCCGCACACACTCCACAGGGATTAAGCACAAGAGTTCCTTGTTAGACCTCCCTACTTTGTTCCATTCAGCCCATTGGCCATTAGCAAAAAAAAAGAAAAAAAAGGAAAATAACAGAAAGAAAATCACAACTCCGCTCGGTAATTAACAGTCCTGCTCGGCCACACAATCAGATTCACATATTAACATGCAGTTAATGTGCCACTGGTGCTGGATAAATAACATCAGATACATCATGCATTATTCTTCCTGTAATGTGAGAAGCTTAAAAGGCAGAACAAATGAAGTGCTTATTTATGAGTCCTGGTTGGGTACAAAATGTTCAAAATGTTACATTCTGTGGCCACTAGAATCTACATTTGCATGCTCAAAGTGTCATTAGCATTTTTATATAAGCTTTGCCCTGAAATATGTCCTGAGTAACAGGAGAACAAAGCAGTGCAGGCAAACACACACTTAAAATCACATGTTTCATAACAGTTTGAAGTTAAAATACTTAGATTTTTTTTGTTAGACTTTAGTTTTGTCTGTGTTTTTAAAGAAACATTCATTATTTTCTAATTTAATGGAAAATTTTGGCCTAATATTGCTTTTTAGGTTTTTAATGACAACCAAAGAAAAATAAAACAGAAAAAGCAATCCACATATATGGAGTGTAATACCATCATAAACTATATATGTGTGTGTTCTACTCCTTTATAAAAAATATAATGCTCTAATATGCTATAATACTCAAATCAAAACATGGCATGTTATTTACACAGTATTTTACCACTGACTGTATAAAACACTGGACAAACCCTCCGTGACGTCACCCATTGGTTTCTGCCTCAGCAAAAGTGAAGCCTCAGAAATCTCATCCTGGGCGCCGCCATTTGTCTGCGCCTGACTCCGCCAAGAGCCCGCCTAAACGACGAAAAACCAATTATGGGAAAAGAGGTGGGGCTAAGGCGGGGGTTGAAGGACGGACACCACACCCACTCAGCTAACAGCCCCCGGCTAGCCACCAACAGGCTGTCACTCAACGAAGCCACGCCCTACTTTATGCAAAAATGACTGAATTTTAAGCTTAAATATAAAATAAACAAATGGGTTAGAAAAAAATACCCCCCTCAGAGTTTTCATGAGATGGTAGAGAAGCTGTGGACAAAAAACATTATTTGAACCAGGCTGTAAATATGTTTATTTCTGCTTTAAAGTTGGCCATTTTAACATGGGCTCCAATGAGAATTTGCTCCCTTTTAGAGCCAGCCTCAAGCGGTCAGTCGAGGAATTGCAAGTTTTTTCTTCCTGGTTGGCTTCAATGCGGAAGTGGGGAGTTTGCCCCTTGGTTTTACAACTAAAGGGGATAATTTTGTTGTATTTGCGATCTTCGTAAACTTTTATTTCCCCTTTTGATTTAACAAGTTGTAAAGTCATTACCACACATGATTGACATCAAGCAGACATGGAGCGACATTAACATCCGTTCAGAAATGTGTTTTGAACACTTAGTGAAGAAAAGTCAAACATTTACTCTTCTTTCAGCTCTTTTTTGGTCTCCATCGACCCCTGATGTAAACATCTGGAACTAAATGTGAAACTGTCCTTTGTGTTTGCCTGTTGGTTGTTTAGATGATGTGCAAGTGTTGCACAGTGAATTTATCAAAACTTTTTTAATTGAAAACTAGAGGTGAATCAGTATCTAATAATGTCCCTAAAAATCTATGTAATCAAATCTAAGTTCGTGTTTATGTAAATGAACTGAATTATTTACTCTAATTTAAATTTGTTAGACGAGTTGTCTGATAGCTGCAAACAAAATAATACATATTCTAACCATGTACCTAAATAAACTATATTACAAATCATTATTTGTATTAAAACACCCTTTAAAAAGAGAGTAACCAAGAAAGACAATAAGCAAGTTTAAACTGGGTCTCAATAAACAACAGTTTTTGAGATTTTTACTTCAGGAAATTACAAGTCACATTGCATTGATTACAGTGCATGAAACTGTGTTTGTAATGGGGAAAAGGCCGGATGAAAAATGCACATATTACCACAAAAAATGTGGATGTTTTTGTTTTACTCAGGATAAGTAACCTGTTTACATCTGCAAAATACAAATGCATTAGTTTCCATACTGAAAAATGCTGCCTGCTGCAGCTGAAAACAATGAAATGAGACAAGTGAGAGTGATTGAAAACATTAAGGGCAGAGCACCAAAACAATGAGCTGAAGTAAGCTAAAACATCTTTGGATCATCAATACTGTGCAGGAGTCCTCTTAGGCATTACATGTAATTTAATTTATTTTTAATATACATATTGACTGTATCAGCATGAAAATGCAGTTTTGTTATATTCGATTTACTTAGATACAGTTTTTTTTTTTGGCTTATAGTGCGAGTACAAATATTCCATTTTCATTTTTCTAAGCAAATTTCTGTCGGAGCTGTTCAACTAGATTGATACTGTGTGGAGTGCTGAGTTGTGCTTTTCTCCGAGGGCCAAGACTTCTTCAAGAGGCTTTTTTTTAATTGATGGAATCAGTCCTGTCAGATTTTAGAGCTTTTCCATCACTCACTCCTTTTCAGGCTTCACTTTATCATCCTTTTATATATATATTTTTTTTTCTCTCTCTCTCCTCGAACACCTTTTTCTGTATCGCTGCCAAATTCTCTTTTTTAAACTCAGCTCAACTTGAACCTCAAAGAAAAGAAAATCTCCTCCCTTTTCAAAGCGGGAAAATCCTCATGTCACACATGAAAGGAGCATGTCGACTCGACGGGTCGATTGAGTGATAAGTCCTCGTCTGACCAGGAAACGCGGGTTTTCAGAGGAGCCACAGAGGAGGGAAACACACGACGGTACAGTGACACACCAGAATGATATCTTATCTTCTGTCTCGTACAGTCTTCTCATCTCAAGTTTCTTATTATTCCCTTTCTTCAAGCTGAGGGACCATTGCTGCTTCCTTCTGTTACTCCTGAGCAGAAACCCTCACTGTAATATTCTAATCTTATGAAGCTGTATTTCATTTCTAAATGAATCATTTTCTTTATGGGCTTCTTCTCCCTCTGCTCTTGCTCTCTTGTTCCATTTCTAAATCTCAGATCTTTCCCCACAGATCTTTTTCACTTCCTTATCCTCAGCTCTCACTCCTCTTGTCCTCCCCCACGTCTTTCTTCTCTATGTCTCTTCATTGAGGAGGTTTGCATAACACTATAAATAAATTACTGAGAATAACTAGATTAGGATAATGGTTTGATTGAATCATTTATGTGGTTTACAGTAACTCACAGCATCGTTTGTTTGATGATCAGGTTAATGTCGAGGATGTGCTGTAGCTACAGGAAACACCTTATTGGTGCTACAGAATAATAAATAATAAATGAGTGAGTCGGTGAGTACGCACAATCAAATCAGTGAGAGAAATCAGTCTGTGGTGTACATGGGGCACATTTCACAGCTCCAGTCCACAATTAACATGACTGATGATAAGTCTTGGCCTGCTGATTGGGTTCTGCTCTCAGATTTATGACATAATTTGAATATTATAACCCCTCTAAGGTCTTTATAAGAACACTTAATCATCCGAGTACAGCCCCAACACATAACAGTGTGCGTATCATATTTGATACATGGGTGCCTGAGATGCCTAAATGACCAACAAGATCAATAATTACCTGACAAACCTGCTGATAGATTATCGATATGAAGCAGGAAGTAGAGTGTTAACTGTTAAGCTGCCTTGCTAAACTTGTCATTTTGTTAATATTGAGAAAATTAAGGTTAAAATTCTCATTACATAACATAACAGAGTATAATATAATATTATACTACTATACTGTTCTATTAACTATAGTATTACTTTCCTGTTAGATGAATTACACTCAAAAAGCATACAAGCATACAAAAATGCAGTTACACTTCTAGTTTTTCTTTTTTATGTTGAAAGGCAGCCAGCTTAAATGTACATTAGCGCCACCTACTGTGACAAGTCAATGCGGGAAGTAATGGAAATTATTTTAAAGTATTACAAAATGCATTACAAAATTATTTTATATGTGTACTTTAATTATAATGGTTATTGTCAATGCACCTAGTGCATATATAATAAAAAAGAATATGTGGATATGAAACTGAATCTTAATGTACTTATATATGTTAAGTGTTTGTTTAAATAACAGATATGTATTGACATATGTGTTTTTATCCTCTCAAAAGCTTCAATAAACACTTAAATTTAAAAAAAAAGAAATTTCTAATGAATATTTCATGTGTCAGGCTTCACTGGGTGATAATCAAATTATATTTGTGGATGTAAGCACTCTGAAAGTCATCCCTCCTCTCTCTCTCCACTATTTCTTTCTCCTCTGCTTCTGCAAGATTTGCTTCTTCTACTAATAAGCCTTTTTTTTTTTTTTTTTTTGCAATTCTGACATTTACAACTGAGACACAGGGATTTCAATTTCATAGCAATCCACACTCCTCTTTTTGCCTTTCTTCGCCCTCCTGTAAAGTGTGAAATCCTGTTTGTTAATTGATTGATTTCAATTCAAATCTCGAAGCGGAATGATTATGCAGTAACTGTGTGTGTGCGTGTATGTGTGCGTGTGTATTTGACAGTGTGTGCATCAGTGTGTGTAAAAGAGAGATAAGGAGAGTGGAAAAATGAGAAGAGTAAAGGAGGAGGGAGGAAACTAAGTGGGCACACGGGTGCGCAACTTAAGTCTGTGTTGTTGTTCACCTCATTAAATCTGAGAGGGAGAGCATGAGAGGGCGTGTGTGTGATAAGTCTCGATAAATCTCTCATGACTGTGTTCAGTGATCAAACCTGCAGCGGTGTTTGTGCAATGAGTGGCCATACTCAGAGGGCTGCATCCGGCTGTGCTGTCACACAGAGCAGAACGACAATCCTATCAAGCCATAAAACTGAACTCCAAAAAACTGACGTGATGCAGAATGACAGCGTGATGTACACAACTGTGCACCGAGACACGCGCCGCGCTCTCTGTGCTCACATGTAAAACAAGCGATAAATATGCAGAAATTCACAGGAGGACGCGGCCAATCCACATACCTGTAGATGATGCAGGCACAGTCCCTGCAGGTCCCACAGTTCTCAATGTCCTGTCCGGTCCTGTATGAATGTCTTCTGTTGAAAAGCACCACAGAGATGACATATCAGGGTTAAAAGAGTGACGTGTGTGTGTGTGTGTGTGTGTGTGTGTGTGTGTGTGTGTGCGTGCGAGTGTGTGTGAGGCCACAAAGACATATTCAGGTTACCGTTTTCCCTGTTGGACCAAATTTCTGGCACACACATCCCTGCAAATATACTAATATCCTCTCTGAAATCACCCCTAATCATTTTTTAATGAACAATACCCCTTCCAACGGGCCCGGGCTGTTACGTAAACCATGAGTCACTATATTACCCCAGGCATAAAATAATGCTTATGAGGTAAAAGTCAAGTCTGCATGCATTACACTTAGCCCCTTCACTGAATTCTCACACGCAAGATATGTCACTTTATGAGACAGAAGGCTGTGCAGTCACATGTTCAAACGTCTGCAAAGTATGGTGTTTGCATCAGTGTTAACAGTGTGATTTGGATTACACAGCTCGGATCTCAGTCAAGGCTTTCCATGGATTTATAGACACACATCCATCCATGTCTATCGTTTTCCCATCCAAGAGTTCTCTCGTCCCCACATCATGTGCTATTTTGGTGTGATAACGCGGTAGAAATTACTAAGCAGCTTACAATGTAGGAAGCAGATTAATTAAAGACTTGATGAGAATGGTAAAGGGTTTACACTAAGAGGCATGGCGCATCTGAAACCACCGACACGATGACAGCCAAACGCTGATTCCTATCTATTCCCGCCTGCTGCATACATGCATGAAGAACGGAGCTGCTGTGAAGCGGGTGAAACCCAGCTCCCAAACTGCTCCCTGTGGTCTGACATGACATAAATTTTGAGAGAGAGAGAGATCGAGAGTTGCACGACTGTCATGAGACTTCATAAAAATAACTACAGAGGCTCCCCTGCCTTCTGTCTTGCATTCAATCTGGTATTTCTCTCTCTTTTTGCTGTTTAAACCCACTTCTGCCTTCTCTTCCCTGCTCATTCTCACCAAAAATTTACATTGTGTTCTGTTAACACAGCTTTGTTGCCAAAGTATTTACAATGCTTACAATGCTGGGATTGGCTATAAATAGAGGAGCTGCATTAGAGCAAAGCTTAGGCACAACAATCATCTATCTGTAATATTCAGAACACATGATGCAGGGAGGTTATTATCGTTGGGTTGTGTATTCCCTTTTTGAAGAATAATCTGCCTACAACAACCCACTTGTCTACTCCATTCCAGGAGAGAGGAGACAGTCTTTTAGTGCAAAGCTATGATCACATCATCATGTCTGCCCCTCATTTGTTTTTGCGTGCCGAGAACCAGATTTTCACTTGAGAAATTAAGTGTCTGCGAATGAAACAGCAGGCACTTAGGCTACATGCTGACATTTACTTTCCAGGTCTCCAAAATACCAGATACTCATAATTTACATGTCCCACTGTTGTTCTTTTTCTCTCCTATCTATCTATCTATCTATCTATCTATCTATCTATCTATCTATCTATCTATCTATCTATCTATCTATCTATCTA
>JAPZDY010000011.1:16185868-16201579 GCA_029783645.1 Ctenochaetus hawaiiensis
TCTAGCTATCTAGCTTTATAGCTATCTATTTACCTAGCTAGCCACTTAGCATCTATCTATCTATCTATCTGTCTGTCTGTCTGTCTGTCTGTCTGTCTGTAGTTGTTTAGTGAGGATTATCAGATGAATAAATGCTAACGTTAGCCACAGATTACCTGATGGCCTCTCACACCACGCTCAGCCCCTGGGTGGAGAGCCCCTGTTAGCCTTGGGTTCACAGCTTCATTAGCTTGCAGCTTCCAGTCACTTTACATTTGCAGCTACAAATGTGGGGTAGCTCCTCTTTTGGCCCAGGGCTTTCACACTGCATTTAAATCCAGGCGAACCCAAAGCTAACCCAAACTCTGGATTTAACCCCGGGCGATGCAACATTTCACACCACTGCTAATGCTACCTTTGAACACCACCTTGGACATTTGGTGCAAAAGAACAGCACTATGATCCTGAGTCATCCAGCTTAAGATGTGGAGTTCTTAAATTTAATATCTTGGATGCATTTTTTACCACCCTGCTGCCCTTCACTGGTTATCCCTGAATTTTCAGTTTTAGCACAAGAAACACGTTTACCTTCATTATGTTAGAATTGGGTGAAAAACAGTTTTCACATTAATTCAGTGAAGATGGCACTATCTTGTAAACCTAAATTGTGTGCAGTGAAGCTCTGAGGACATTAATTTTGGACTCTTATTTTAATTTCAATCTTTAATCCATTATTCCTGGTAAACAACATTGCATTAGAACAGCTGCACTGCTCTGGGTGCATTTTTTTCAGGTTCTGGTGAGATGATAAAATAAGATCGAGGAAGGCTGGTTTGAGTAGTAGATCTCATATAATGCGATGAGACAGGGTTTTATAACTGTGGAAAGTTATCACAGCAGCAGTCATTTTATCTTTGTCGGCGATAGGTAAACAGTAGAAATATGACTCTTCATTACAGAGTACTGGGGACGTGAGCTTGCAGTGCCTTGCCAGATGAAGCTGTTTTGTGTTGTGACAAAAGTGAGTCAGGGTCACACTTTTTTTGCCAGAAAACACCACATTTCTGTGCTGTAACCTTCTGTCAGAACCCCTGCTGAGGCATTGAAGTGAAATGAAAACTGTATTTTTTTTTCTTGCAGTCTTGTTGTCTATCTAAACACAGCCTGTCTAAAGGTTTAGTAGGCATTCAGACCAAGGTTATTAAAAAACTGAAGTATAAAACTAAAACTAGGTATGACAAATCGTTTTATTTAACTGAAGAAAAACTGACTGGAGCCCTAACAGACTTACAAAACTAATAAAAAATGTAATTAAAATGTACAGGGGAAGTCTTTAGCTTCTTTGTCAATTTGTCAGTGCAACAAGAACGAGTAGTGCCTTGTGGGCTTTGGGTCAGCTCATGACTAATTAAATACAGCTGTGAAAGGGGACCTAATGTCAACAGTTGGATGTGATAATCTTATATTAATAAGGTAGCATGCTATTATGTAATATATATTTATTACAACCTGACGAAGGGATGATTGAGCTCAAAACATTGTTGATTAAAACAGATTTGTGGTTTGGAGTCAGTGTGCAGGCATTTCCTGTCTGTATTGTCATGTTAAATGTCAAACCAAAATAAAATAAAACCTCACCCATCTCTCTCAGCTTCCTTCTTTTCAAGGTCTTGAATGACATCCAGCAGGACCTTAATGGTGTTCTGGCTGGTCTCCAGGACCCCCTCCAGGCTGTGGAGCTGGTTCTGCAGGCTACGAATATCATGCAGGGGTCCGTTGGGACTCAGGAGCCTCTCTGTCACCCTTGATGGGTCCAGTTTACACCTGGCCCCGGACACCAGCCCTCCCAGAATTTCCTGGACCTGTCTTAGTGTGTCAGCCTGGGTGGCAGTCAGGGGCCCAGCTATAGGACGCTCACCAGAGGCAGAGCAGCCTCTGGCTCCAGAGCAACCCTGCTGGTTTGGAGGAAGTGGGTGTTGGCTGTTGGGGGTATTGGGTCTGGTATTGGCTCCTGAGCAGAGCATTTTGTGTAGTGCCCCAAGCTGAGCCTGGGCTGAGCTGAGACAGCTGGGCTTAAAACAGGCCTTGGCAGGCGAGGAGGAGGAGGAGGACTGCTTCTCTCCCTTCATCACAGCAACTGGCGGAGTTTGAGCTCTGTGCTTCAGAGAGCTGGCTCTCTCACAGAGCTTTGGTGAGTCTGTACATTTTATATCTTCCTTCTTTTCCTCCCTGTCAGTATCTTTCTTGTTGGCCTTGCTGTCTGCCCTGAGCATGGGTGTTCGGATCGCAGGACCTGGTGGATCACTTCCCTTTTTGCGTGGTGTGTAAGGTGGAGGTGGCGGAGGTGGAGGTGGAAGTCGAATGCCCCTCTTATCCTGAGCATTGTAGGTGGCCTGAGAGGGGGGAGTGTATGGTGGCGCAGCACGAAATGTGGAAGAGTAGAGAGGAACAGCTTTAGTTGGTGTTGCACACAGCTGTGCATTTGGAAGAGTGGACACATATGTTTTCACAAGTGGAGGCGGAGAAGTGCAAGATCTTAGTTTGGGAACCGGGGAGGAGTAGGGAGTTATGCCTGTATTAGCAGCAGAGGTATTTTGCAGAGCTTGATATGGGATGTTGCAATGAGATACAGTTTGTATGAGAGTGGCATAAGAAGGTGAAGTAGCATTTGGCTGAGGGGCATTGGGACCGATGGGATGTGTGGTTGAGTAATATGATATGGAAGTACAAGAGAGAGCTGTTTGAGTCACAAATGCACAGGGTTTTGTAATTGTGGGAGGTGGAGCACTTGATGCATTGTGTGGTGTTTGATGTGTTACATTTGGGGCCATGGTGGGTTGTCTGGTGGGGTCAAAGGGGATTGCGTTGGGGATCACAGTTGGGGTAGGGGTGGAGCAGGTTAGGGGGGCTGATGATACTGTGTTAGAGATAGGAGAGATGCAATTTTGTGTTGGGCAAGGTGGTGCAGTCGAAGAAGGGCTGGAGTGGACCACAGCTGTGCTGGGGGTCGTTGGTGGTGACACAACAGTGTAGTAGGGAATAGGGTGTTGGATGGTATTAGATGCCAAAGTAGAGCAAGGAATGGAAAGTGCTATGAGTGGAGGTGGGGTGGTGCAAGCTGACTTGACTGGAGAGGAGCAAGGTGGCTTTGCGAAGTGTTCAGGTGTCTGTGTTGGTGCATTTGTGGGTGGAGGAGAGGTACAGTAAGGCACAGTAGTTATTTGGGTGTCAGGAAGGTCTTGTGTTGCAGTTGGAGATTCAGGACTCTCAGACTGAATCTGCGATGAGCTGGATGATACTTTTAGAGGGGATGATGCCGTCAGAGGTGGGGAAGGACAAGGGCTGCAGGTTTGTGTCTGAGTAGTGCAAGGTGGATGATTTGAAGGAGAGTGACAGGGTGAGTCTGTTTGAATTTGAGTGGTGCACTGTTCAGCATTTGCAGGTAGGACTGGATGAGGAGTGGGGATTCGACCTTGAGTTGTGCATTTGTCACTCAAAGGTGATGACTGACTCTCTGTTTGACTTTGGGCGGTACAATACTTTGAATTTAGAGGTGTGGAAGGGCTCTCAGTTTGAACTTGAGTGGTGCAGAGTTTGGTATTTAAAGGTTGCGGGGATGGACTGGGACTCTCAGTCTGAGTGAGGGTGGTGCAATAGTGCACTTCCTTCCCAGGATCACTTGTTGTCCTATTCAGCCGCTTCCTCCTCCTGACCACCGAGGGAGTGCTGCTTCCCTGACGCCTCAGACCATCTCGAGAAGGTACAGAGGAACAGTGACATGGCTCAGTGCTGTTAAGAACTGCAGGGGGACAACTGTGCCTTGAGTTTTTCACAACACTAACAGATGATTTAATGTCTGTCCTGGAGGCTTTAGACCTCCTTTCTACCACAGTTCGATCCCCAGGCCCAGTAGGACCATTCTGGTCCTTGGACCCAGGCAACAACACATGGTTGTGCGTATGGTACTCATCTTGAGAGTCATGTTCGTCATCCCCATCCATGCCCACTGTGTCCCCAAGGCTGTGGCTACGTGTGTGTGTGGAAGAGAGGGACTGTGGCTTTTTCAGGCATGGGGAGGTCTGGATGGCTGTGCTGGTGCTCGTGCTGGGCCTACGTGTCATTGGCAAGGTCAGGGAGTTCGTCTGTGGTGGTGCCCAGCATCGACGTGTAGGACCAGGCGTCAGTGGATGAGGAGGTGCCCTGGCTAAGAAAGCAGCCACCACCTCTATAGTGCTTGCCATGTCCCCACGCACAGCCCCCACCACAGAGGTTTGGCCGGGGAGATCCCCTGTCCTCGGGCCGTCCCTGTCGATCCATGGCTGGGGGGACCTACTGCTGTGTTTGCGAAGAGGATGTGGGCTGTCACAATCTGTGGCAGACCTCTGATGGCTATTGTTATCTCCTGTTCCACTGTTGCCACTGCTACTGCTGCCGTCCTCCAGGTCTTTAAAGCGGACTTGGTGGGTGCGGTTGCGGCGCCGCTTGAGGCGACTCTCAATATCTGGGGAGTCTCGATTGAGCAGCACAGAGCGCACAGTCATTGTCCCGGGCAACTTGTCTGCCAAGGTGCTCTTGCCGTTAGTTTGGCCCGTGAGCACGTGGTTGGGCTCTTTGCTCACCATTTCTCTTGACTCTCTTTCTCCCCCAACATCCAAAGGCTCTGCAGGCAGTTTGATGTTGTGAAGGCTTGGTTGTGTTAGTGCGTCAACAAGGAAAGTGATTTCCCCTTAACTCTATACTCATTTTAACAGTGAGAGATCTGTACAATTGATTGACTAAATTCCAGTTCCATCACAGAGCAGATTATAGACGTTATAGGACTATGTGCAGCTGCTCAGTGTATCTGAAATCTATACACCAAGGACCTCCTTTACATCAAAGATTGTCCTCTAGAAAGGATGGATTTACATAGTCACAGTTCCAGGTAGCAGAGCAAGTAGAAATGCCTTATAGATCACTGATAAATGCTGACCCAAAGAACCTTTTGGGTCTCTACTCTTACCTTCGTAAAAAAATAAATATATGCAGCATCAGATATTCTTCAAAATGAGCATGTGAGAAGTGTCCATACAGCTTCATGTCCTGTGAAGTTGTGCACTTTTGCTCCTTATTCCCATTTCTCTTTAACTTTGCAGGGAGATGAACTCTTGATGAGGCCAGAGAGGTCACCGACAAATAAGCAGAGAGGACAGGAGTTCAGCCTATCCATCCTCTCTGTGTCCATCACATCGGCTCATCTACTTGGCAGCACCTCCTTTCCCACCTGCCTCGTCCCCTGGGTCCTCAGGAGATTGGATGGCCAAAGTTTGCAATGGACCTTCGTACTTCCCCATAGTGTCCTATCTGTTTCAGTGCTTTTTGTTCTCTTTCATTTCCTTTTCCTTTTGATTTTATTACTCTGTCTCTCTCTGTTTCTTCTCTCAGCTTTCCTCTCTGTGACTCATTCTTTCATGGTCGAAGACAGTGTGAGCTCCTAGAGAGAGCAGAAAGACAAAAGAGAACAGGAAGACGAGTAAGAGACTGTAATTGTTTCCATATTAATGCATTTTCATTGAAACACAATGTGCTTGTTCCTTAGTATAATGAGGAAGGGATAAGATAGGCAGCTATTATAAAAATGCATGAGAGCAGGGGTCAGCACATCCTGGAGAAGGAGGACAGCGATTAAGAAAAAGTAATAAAAAGGATGTAGGTGGCGTAAGATAAACAGAATATAGAAAACACTCTATATTATCCACGACAGAAGAATATCCACTAAAACATGTAAAAGATATTGTAATTAAGGCCTATTCACGGTGACCGGAGGGGTCGATTATGGTTTATCTGTATTTGATATTCCTCTCTGTGATTCCCCCTTTTCCATATCTAATGCCTGTCTTTTGCATCATTGTTAGAGTACTGTTGTAGCAGTGGTGGCATTCAGTATTATTCCTGCTCATGGCTGCACAGCGTGACTGTTATCGTATTCCTCATGTGCGTGTGTCTTACAGATTTTGCTTTTCCTCCATGTTTAACAGTCTGTGGCCCTGTTATCAGTCCTTGATGATCTGCCATGGTGACATCCTTTCTGATTCATCTGGTCACTGTGTGACAGTCTGTCTTCCTTGCTGTATTTAGTAGTATGTTCTCGTCAGACTGATTCTGCGGTCTGTTTCTGACGATCTATGGCCTTGATACGTATATATATCACTTCCATTTCCTGTCTGAGCCGCTGGCAGTCAGGCATGATGCCGCCGTTTGCTTTACACAATCTATGGATCTGCGCCTTGTTATCTCTTTGTGATTGCCTCTGACACTGACAGGCCCGAGCTAATTCCTTGTGCGAGTGGCCGCTACTCCGGTCCCCTCTTTTTTTCCGTGGGAGGGAGGGGTAATTAGTGACTCCTTCACAGCTCCCAGGTTATTTAGGGAGAGAGATACCCGAGGGGCTGCCACTTTTGTGTACGTCCTCTGTTTTCCTCTCTTTCTTTCACAGCTCCGAAGAGGAGGATCTTTGTTACAACCGCGCCCCCGCCGTCAACCCCCTTTAAAAACATGGTTATTAGGATAAATTGTGATTAAAGTCACAGCAGACATGAGCCTTGAGGGAAATATCAACCATACACACTCGGATATATTAGTGGATTTGGAAACAAACTACGGGATTCCTGCTCATTTTACTTTCCCATCCCTGCAGTGTGTACAGATGAGCTGCTTAACTGCCCTGGGTAATAGTACACCGAGGAGTAGTGATTCCTGCACTACAGAGGCTGAAAAATGAAAGCAAAGGTATATCAATAGCATATTATAGGCACGCTTTGATCCACGCTGTCCATTTGACCTTGATGATCCTCTTTCTTCTTTCTCTCTGGATTTCCACTCCTACTATTTTTTCATTAATATCCTATTTCACTCCAGTCATCGGTCCTGCTACCCCATCTCTTCTAAAAAGCACTTTACTTTCAACATTCACTGTGACAGATTTTCCTCTGAGCTTCATCCATGCGTCACAGGACCATTACCCTTACTCATTCTATGGGGTGTCATCCTGATCCTTCCTACTTTCTGTCATTCTTCCATCTGGCCCTTCTCCTTTTTTCTTTTCTTTTTTTGCTTTTCACCCCTGGCCCTCGCATCTTTCTCCTTTTCCTTTGGCACCACTTGCTCCCACTGCCTTTTTTTTTTCTGTCCCACATCCACATGCCACAGCTCCTTACTACCGGTTTTACAAACTACCCTCGGATCAAAATTTACGCTGACAGTTTAATGAATCTAGACCCTCTTAATGCTGCATGGGCTTGCTCCCGTGGCTGAGGCCAGCTCTTTCCCACATGTGACATTTTCATGTTGAGCTTTATTGGCAGACAAGAGATAAATCACTATGCAGGAGGAGGAAGGTGTGCAACAGCATAATGCCAGCAAGGGTCATAACTCTTGGTGGTTATTATTTAAGATTTACTACGGTCTCATTGCTAGCTGCCTACCTCTCTGAGAAGGCTTTACCATGAGTATAGGCCTCTATCCTCCTTCCTGAGTGTGCGTGTGTGTGGTTTTTATAGCTGCGTACGCGTGTGTGTGTGTGTGTGTGATGGTAATGCTAAGGTCACATCTGATCTCCCTGCGCTAAGCCGTGCTGACTCCAAGAAACATATCTGATGCATTCAAAATACAAAAAAGCCAGGACTTCGCTTGCGCAGATCTAATAATATTCTGAGCCTGAGTCTTTCAGGGATGTTGAGAATTGCATCCATGCCAATAACACACCTTTGGGTCTCACTGTGCTGAGGAGGTGGAAGGTGCTGTGGATTGAATTGTTATGTAAAGGCATGTCAGATCGTATTGTCTAGGCACGCTTAAATTTGTCAGACAGGACTGAGATGAAGAGGAGGCAAAGAGAGGAAGGAGGAAGGAGGGAAGGTAGACATGCACGGTTATATTTAGAGATGCTATGAGACACATAGCAAACAGAGAGGAGTGGGAATCTGAATAAGTAGGAGGGAGAAGAGGCGGAGGGAGGGAGACAGGCGGAGGTAGGGGGACAGGGAGCAAAGCAGGAGGGAACAACCCCTGGCAGCAGAGGAAATGTCATGGTTAGGGTTCAGTGAAGTGGTAAATCAGGAGCATCAGCGTGTCAGGGCATTTAAGGGGGAACTGGAGAGGAACTAAAAAAAGGCTATATGATCAGTTATTGGCCCCTGTGAACAAAGGGAAGGGTAAGAGTTATACCCGCGCTCTGTCAAAGGAATTTACGACGCAGTCAGTTCACAGAACAGATGCAAAGTGCAGCAGGAGTCGTTGTGGCGTTTGTGTTCTTGTCCAAAGTGATCTCAAAATTCAGGAAACAACTCCTTTAGAGTTGCCTGTAGTTGAATAATTTGTTAGGTAAGCATTGCGTGCGGCGCAGCAATGTCTCCAACAGAAGGATGTTTCGTTTTATTTGATACAATAAAAGCAGCAGGCACATTTAAAAATTGCAGACGTAAGCCCATAAAGGATTTTGTTGGAACAAAAATTTGTATGTAAACAGATCCACATGCATACACGAGCAATGCTGAAGCAGAAATCAAACTAGCTGCACAAACTGAGATTAGTAAAGGAGCTAAGTGAAGTGCAGCACCTACAGTAAGCAAAGGAATTCTTCACTGTTTTGGGATCTGCTCTACAGAATTAAAAAAAAGTCGTTCAGTGCTGATACCCAGAGGTGGAAACAGTGTTACCGAGTTAGCCGCCTCTGACTGATGAAATCTTAAGCCCAATCATGCTTAACGGCAAATTAAATTACACAAACACAAATTAAATTGAGATTCTTAATTCATTATATATCTGAGGCAACACAGCGAACACAAGCATTGTTATTCCTGTCAGATACTTGTGTGGTGGCAGCAAGATGTAAACGATGGTGTGTTTGTTTATGAGTGTGTACTGGCATCCAGTTTGGGCAGCTACAGTCAGACAGCACAAGCACAGCAAGCCATATTTTACCAGGCATTAGCTGCAGCTACAAGCATTAAATAATCAGCATGTACAGTGCCATGGCGGAGTGCTAAAGCAAACACTGGACGTGCCATGAGGTGCACTTGGCCAAAAGATGCAGGCTGTGTCACAAAACACTTTGCACATAAATAATTACATCCCCTTTTTTTTCCTTTTTTGTAGCAAACAGCTTAGTTCGTACATGCTCAGCCTTACAAAGTGTAGATTCTTTTGAGTTCCTACATGATTATGCACCTGCATGTGTTTTAGTTGTTTGTCTGTTTTTAGTTTTGCAGCTCTTGCAGTCAACAATAAAAAAAAAAGCAGACAGAGTTAGCGACTGGCTGGTGAAGCGTTCAGCTGCTGAAGAGCCAGATATTTCCCTCAAGAGTCAACGGAGACCAAAGCGGAGCAACAAGGCAGAGAAAACTGGACCTAAATTCATCAGCTGGCTGGAAACACAACTCTAAATGAATTATAATGTTGCATCTGCTGGGTGTTTAAATGAGCTTCTGTTTTTGTTATTTATTTTGCCCTCCAAACTTTTGCATGGCACTGTCAGAGTTGTGTGATTCTACTGCCCCCAAGTGGCCAAAAAAAATCAGTTATTGCCGGTTTAATAAGTCAGTTTGTTGTATCTATGTTTTAGGTTTTTAACCTGACACTCATGCCATTTCTGAAACACGACCTTAAGCATCTCTTTGAATGACTGAAAATTTTAGAGAAACAGAGGAAATGCTGAAAACTGTGAGAATAACCTGTCAGAGTTGGTGCATTTCACGTTAAACAGCTTTCTAAAAACATCTGAAATCTCATAAATGTAGTGAGACAAATTTCATAATTCACAATTTGTCCTAAAAGCCCCTTTTCATGTAGCAACACATGATGCAAATTTCTCAAGGTTAAACACCCCTCGCGCTGTCACAAACACACACAAACACACACGAACGTTAGTCTGCAAAGTCACTGGCCAGCTTGTTAGCAAAGAGGGCAGAACGGCCACCCTCCCTGCCCCAGTTTCCTTGAAGGATGGTCGGATTACTTCTAACTTTTAAGAGTGTGAGTGCCAGAAATGATTTGTTCCATCCCTCCTCTTTTGACCAAAATCCTCTGCCTAATATGAAATCCCTATATGCAGGCCAATGGATTGTGATAAGCATACTTAGCCAACTGTGAGCGAATTAGAGGATGTTTGACTATCTGGAAGAAAAAAAAAGAAGCCAAAGTAAACACTGTCTTCTCTCTTGCCCACATTTTGCAGCTTAATTGTCTTGTTTCTCTGGCTGGTTAGTTCTTTTATATACTCTGACTTTTGTGTCTCTTTTCTCCACCCTGCCACTGGATTCAGAGGGGTTAAATGTTCCAAAGGTCTCTGTGCGAAACATCAGCAGCAAAGCAGAACAGGTGGCTGCACTGACACGTCAACTGCACAGCAGCATGAAGCATGTAGGTACATACAGCGCCATCCACACCCTGGGGGTTACTCTCTGCTGGGCCGTCGTGCTGCTATGTCCCTGTCCAAACTAATGTCCCCAGAGTACATCATAGTGTGTTACCTATAGAGCCAAGCCACTGTCAGTCCAGTGAAAACACCTGGCCAGCTGATAGACAGATTCTTAGAGCGTTAAAAGAGAGGAAAAGACAGTAAAAGTATAAGACAGGAGTGCATTAACTTCTTTTGAGCAAGGAGGGAAATGTAAGTGCAGGAGACAAAAGACGGATTTATAAGCAATGTGAAAAGAGGATTAAGTTGCAGATAAAAAAAGAGGAAGCTGGGAGATAGAGAAAGCTGACCCCTTAAAAGACATGTTGATGAGATAAGATAAAAGGGAAATACAGTGTAGTGTGGAGCGAAGAGAGTTGAAAGAACAAGAGAAAAGAGTTGTGCCACGACAGGCAGGATTAACAGCACAGCATTTTCTTCACACAGCAAATGTGTGTGCGTGCATGTGTGAGTGCAAAAGTGCACCTGTGCGTGGCGAGTGCATGCATGTGTGTTTGATGCCTTGCTTGCATGCATGAATGAGAGTGTGCATATGCAATTGCATTTATATCATGCATATCAATGACAAGATCACATGAGATAAGTTACCCTAACAAACATCGAGCATCTACCAACTGCAAAAAGCTGCTGCTTCTTCATGTTAAAGCAAATTTGCATTGTTGAAAAATGAACTAACAGTTTCCTGCGTAACTTGAAAATGAAATGCTCCAGGCAGAACAGCATGCATTGGACCTTGCTTATACACACACACACACACACACGGATCCATACAAATGGAATTCCCTCATTCAGAGCCTCCTCCCCCTCTTCAAACTTTCTATGTACCCCCCCCCAATAGCACACACACACACACACACACAGAGTCCAGTTCTTGACAAATATGCAATGAAAGCACGCTGCTGGAATCTGCAAAGCTACATCACTGACAGACCAATCTAAGCTCTTCACTCTTTAAAGCTTCTCATAAAGCTGCACAATCTCGGAAAATAACTCCCACACCTGCAGTAAAGCAAATCCCAGTATCCAAACACACACACACACACACGTACAATCCCATTTCACTTGGTTTCACACACACACACACACACACACACACACACACACACTTATAGGCACATCGGCACTATGAGCACATGAACACACCCCCATTGTCAAAATAAATATGTGCACACACACACAAACACACATTCACACACAGGCACCTGCCAAACACGTTAAACACATAAACAAAAATGTATGCACGCACGTGTGTACACACATGCAAGGACACGCACCGCCTCTCTGTTCACTGTATTATTCAGCAGAATGTAAAAAGAGCCCAAACAAAACAGCAAGTAAAAGACACTCTTTGTTCATTTCCACCACAACGAAAAAAAATTTAAAATACTTCTTTTAAATCTTGTCTCAGCTCTGTATCCCTTTCACTTCGTTATCTCTATGGTGATGCTGAAAGGAGGCTGATGGGGAGATTGCTGTACTATCTTCCATCAGGACACAGAACTGAGTCACACATACCACATCTCTCTCTTCCTGTTTCCCTCTGTGTTGTCTCCGGCTCCCACAAACGCTCACTCCTCTTCTCCGGCTATTCCTTCACGTCTCCTCAGCCCATTCTTCCATCCCTCTGGCGTGTTTCGTGTTTGCTTTTTTTCTTTCTTTCTTTTTTTTTTTATTTTCCACCTCTCTGTCACTGCTGCTCGGTGAGCTTCACACCGTTTCCTCTCCTCTGTGCAGAGTCCATCTGCGTCCTCTCTTTCCTCCCCTCTTTTGCTCCTTTCCTCTCCCGGTTTGTGTCTTCTTCTATCTCACCCTCCTCCTCCTCCTCCGTGGATTCATGCCTTTCACGTGGGAACCTTTTTATCCATCCCTCAGAGCTCTGAGCTCCGCTGTGCCTACCTAGCTGTCTGAGCGTTTGCGCTGTGAGTGGAAGTGAATCGACAGGAGGGGGAGCAAGAAGACAAGAGTGAGCAAACAGGCAGTTATCCTCTCAGATGCTCCTCTCAGTCCTCCCTGCCTTGTTCCTCTTTCCTCTCTCCCCCTTTCTTTCTGCGTCTCTCCATCATGACCCCCTCTCCGTGTCGCCATGCAAGCCCCCTGTATCCTTGTAAGGAGAGGGAGGGAAGTAAAGGGGGGGTAAGGGGGAGGTTGGATGGATGGAGAAGAGGAGGCAGAGGGGGGGGGTGGAGCTAGTGAGTCGGTCTAATTAAAAAGCAGAGTATGTTCAGCTGCAGAGGGCAAAAAGGGAGACAGCGAGAGGAGGAGAGGGGAGGAGAGAGGGGAGCGAAATGATCCAGGGGGCGGAACCGAGGGACAGGGAGTGAAGAAGCAGTCACTAGGGGGTGGAAATGAGGGGCATGAGGGGGGTTTAGTGGTGGTGGTGGTGATGGTGGTGGTGGAGAGCAGCTACTAGTGTGAGGTGGGGAAAAGTAAAGAGCTGACAGGACACGACAGTCAGCTGGAGAGGAATGCAGAAAGGTCATGCATAGGGAGAGGGAGGAAGATGGGGGGGGAGAGAGAGAGAGAAAGAGGGAGAAGGAGATAGGAACAGACAGGTAGAATTATTCTACAGATATCTCCAATATGAGCTGAGGCAGAGCCGGGGAACCGTGACCAGCAGGATAATAGAGACACATGGACAATGGCCCTCTGAAGCAGAGGCAGACCCACAGTCATCGAAGGTTAAACTGCTCCACTGTTTTTTTTTTCAGGCCTCTTTAAATGAATTTGTGTAAAAATTTTTTTTTTCTGCATGCAAATTAAAAGGTGAATCTGTATTAAATCAACCCCTTTTTTTGTTTTTTGTGGGGGAGTTTGTCATTTATTTGAAGATCTGAGCATGGGGAAATTTTGTTTTTATTTTTTTTTGCGTCCAGGCTTGATGACCAGAACAAATTGATTTCCTTTTCTTATATTATTGTTGTACGTCGAGCTCATCATCACTTCACTGGATGTTGTCACCTGAGGCTGGATGGAAGAAACCACTTTACGCAGCGGAGACGGAGAGATAAAGTCTCTACCTAAACGCCTTAAAGGCTGAGACATCTCATCCCATTTTATCAGCTCTGATCACTTATCTTGTCCAATCTCCTCTCTCTCTGTCAGACTTACATTAACATCCCAGTGAATCTTGTTTTTCCATCTCTCAGATGTTCCACTTTTATACTTTAAGTCCCCATCTTTGGGAATTGTCATCTGAATGGATTTCAAATTCAATTTCATGGAAAGAGCTGAATTACTTCTGCACAATTTACAATAATAAAGGGTGAATAGACAGAATATCCAGTGCAATATTGATATATTAGATAATATAATAGTATATGCCTATGGAATACATGGAATATAGATAAGAATGGAGAATCAAAGCTAGTTAGTTTTTTCAAATGTAGTGTTTTAAGCAGTAGGTTTTTGACAAATTACATCATTTTAACTATCTTGTATACTTTTGGGCTGTAAAATCTTTAATACTGCAACATCATTATAAACAGAAAAAAAACATTAATTCATTATATAACTAGTTACTATAGATTTTGAGTGGATTTAGTGCAATAAAAAGCATTTTCTTTCTGAGTTACTCTTAAGTAGAGAAAAAAAATGGCATAAAAGTTGCATCATGGATTTTGTTACGTCAGTCTGGATGAAAGTGGTGAGTAACAGACTGACATTGCAATCCCTAGAGCTGCTACTCTGGCTAATAAGACCCAAAAATTGAAATAAAACAACATACTTTGAAATATTTCTTTATATAAACAACCTCACTGGTTGAATGATTGATTTCTGAACCACAAGCTTGTTTCTAAAAAGCAGGATTACAATGTTATCTGGAGATTGTTGCTAAGTAAATGTGGAACCACCATTCATTTTGAACATGAATATGTCTAAAAAATAATATTTGAAGATAAAATCCCCACCTGCAGCGTGACAGAGGCAGAGTGATGGATCAGCTGACGGGGTGTTCAGGGTCACGTGCTGCCCTGAAAAGTTTGCAGCGACTTTGAGGTCTGTCAGAGAGCTGAGAGACGAGTGATGTCAGAACCGGTGCATGTTTTCTGGCTGTTGGAGACTGTCAGCATGGTGAAGCAGCAGATGGAGCGGTGGAGGATAATGAAAGGAGGTTTGAGTCTATGAGGCTTCCAAACAGGCGGCGCCTATCAGCTACAGAGGGAACCTTGAGTTTACAGACCACAAAGAGTTTCTGCTGGCAGTGTTTATAGGTGCCGTTTAGTTTATTGTCCATTATATTTGGAGCATGTTTGAAGCTCTTCGCCATCTCGACTGTCTCACTGATGATTGTAGTGGAGTTGTGTGAAGGTCAAGGCATCCTGGGAGAGCTGAAACAAAACTGATTTTATATCGTCTCAGAGACTTGAAGGCACAGATACAGGAGCTGTCTGCACGTCGCTCCGTGAGATGAAACAGGATTGAGAATGCTCGGCCACATACTGTTGTTGTTGTTGTCGCTGCATTTACTAGGCAGAATTTAAAAAGTACTCAGGGCAATGACCCTTTAAACAATATCAGTTTTTAAACATAACAGTTTATTTGCTCAAAAATTGTATTTAATGCATATTGTCGCCGTCCAGTGAAAAAACAAAAACAAACACTCATCTCCAGATAAACTGAATGATTAGTTTTTCTGTTATGGACCGAGAAAATGTACTTTTGCTTTTTTTTTAAGCTTAATAAAACCCACTGGATTATCTGAAAATGCATTAACACAAAGCTGAAAATAGTTTTCATTACCTCCAGACCGCTTGGTTTGTTGGAGATGGTTTTCACAGAACGCTGAAGGCAGATCATTAGAGCTGTAATATCATTTTTATTGTTGTTAAGAGGCCAATACCTTTTTATTTTTGGACGTAATATCATGAATATATATTTTTAGGCATATTAGTGGCTCATCTCCATGGAAGACATTAAAGATCTAACTGTTATTTGGTCTGTCAGTCCAACACGTTGGTCCAGAGGAAACATGGAGATTAGTCATAAATGTTTAAGCCTCAGTCAGACTCAGATAAAGAGTGTGATGTGCAAAAAAATGGGGACTAGCAGACATATCAGAATTGTAAATGTAGCTTGCATCATTTATTCATTTATGTTGTTTGTTAGCTTGTAACTGGCAGTAGCTGACACAGAGTTAGTGCAGCTCTGTGCTGAAGGTTTCAGGTTTCTTTGCCTGCATTTTGTGACCAAATCTAGCTTGCTAGCCAGCTAACTTTAAGAGAATAGCAAAGACATGTCCACCTTAAGTAGAGGAATGTCAAAACTCCTCTCTGGTG
>JAPZDY010000011.1:16206212-16221129 GCA_029783645.1 Ctenochaetus hawaiiensis
TGTGTGTGTGTGTGTGTTTCCTTACAGCGTCTGACTCCAGCTCGAAGTTTTCTCCGTTTCCATTTCCCTCCCACCGCTGCAGAACCTTCTCCCGGTGTTCCCCGTTCACCCGCGTCGAGCTGATGGCCGTGTCAGTGAAGGTGTCTGAACACACACACACACACACACACACACACACACACACACACACACACACACACACACACACAAACAAACAAAGATGAATAAATATTTTTCGTCGTCACCTCAAATCCAGATCATATTCACTTTTGTCCGACTTCAACATGAACTGAACTTTTTGTAAGAAGAAGCCAGAAAATCTATTTAATCAACTGATGATGAAGGTTTTACCGGCTTCCCTTCGGTGGTTTAGTGATCTACCACACACACGTCTCTGGTGAAACTGTGCCGTCGTCGTGTTCTGTGTGAATGTTCATGAAGCACAAACTCCACCTGTGTCGCTTCTCTCACTGATCTCATGTTTCTTATAAACGGTAAAAAGGCAGTTCAGATGTTTTGTGTTCTGTCTGTATTTTGATGTATTTTGAGTTTTTCTTTCACATCACAAACATCAAAATTCCCTCCACGAGTCTCGTCACCTCTGACAGCGAAGCTCAAGTCGACGTCGCGGCAGGTCATGGTCACCAGGTCAGTGGGGCTGAAGATCATGGTGTCAGTGATATCTTCAAACCTGGGTGGAGAAGACTGGCCTCCTCCTCCTCCTCCACCTCCTCCTTCCTCTCCTCCATCACTCTGTTTGTGAACAGCATCCACAGCCAGCTCACACTGGTGAGAAGAAGAGAACAGAGAAATAACTCACTGTGCATTCAAGCAGAGAGCGAAGGCTTCAAAGATGGAGGCGAGGAGGCTTCTCACCTGGGAGCTCAACGTCTTGAAGATCCCCTCGTACACCGCTCCATTTTTCACTCTGACGTCACAGGTGGAGCCCTGCGAGCAGCAGCAAGAAACGCCTCAGTCTCCGTGTCGAAGCCAAATATCACCAAATCACAAGTTTTACTGAGAGATCGCACAACTTACCACGACCGCGGTGAGGAAGTGAAGCATCCTGGCATTGTTGTAGACGCCTTCGAACATCTGCTGACACAGACGACATGTGAGCACGTTGGTCAGCAAAGAACAAACTGCAGTGAGTTTTCTTTCAGCTCATCACTGCTGGAAAACAATATTCTCATTCTCTAATTAAAGCAGCCAAGAGGACGTTTCTTGTTCTGGTGACTCTGGTGACCCCTGTGGACAAAAGTGGTAAGAGCACCACTGACTCCTCTTGTAAAGGTTGTTTTTTTTTTCAGGCAGAATGTACCACAAGTATCTAACTTTTAGCAGTGAAAGACTATTTTAGATTTTTTTTTGTATTTAAATGCAGCTGAATACGTTTATTTACCTCCTGTGCTTTGCCTCACTTCTACACTCTGCTCACAGGCAGAAAATAATTTTACTCCACTGCATTTATCTCTCAAATATAGTTATAATTGGCACTAACTTTGCGTTTAAATGATACTGAAATGTAATGCAACACTACTGACAAAACAAAAGTAACATAACAAACTACTTCTGATACTCAAGCTGATGTGCTGATGACACTTCTGCAATTATATCATAAAACATTTATAAAACAATCACTTGTAACAAAGAATCTTCTTCTGGTTTGTTGTTATTGTCTTCACTGAATGAACAGATCTCAGAGACTCTGCTTGCTGCCCCTGAACTGATTCCAGCTTCAGCCCTTTGTTTGCATGAGTTTACGGACTGCGCCTTTAAGCTCACTGCAGCAGGCTGGAAGCTTCGTGTTTGACAGCTGACAAACAGGATGTTTACAGGAAGATCTGCTGCTAATTTTCCCCCCTGAACACAAAATAAAATCACACCAGAAACTTGACAGCTGACATCAATAATTCATCACATGCTGATTTCAATCAAAGTGCATTTTGTTCAGAAACACTGAGCTGTCGGAACTCACGAGGCTGCTGGGAGAAGACTGAGTCTGGGACGGTGGTTTCATTGTGCTCCTGGTCCTGCAGAAGGAGAAGAACCAACGTCAGCTAGCAGCTAAAGGTACCAAACCTTCTCTTGGTGAGGACAATAAACACAAGAACAGAACAACCTTCCTGGAAACCCACCGGGTCACTTTAAAGTTGACATGGCATGAAAAGGTGAAGGTTAGATTAAAAACACTAATTTAAACTGTTTCTTTAAAGGAAAAGCTCGTTGTAGCTCTGTGTTATTGTTGTACAGAACAGTAAAATCAGCTAGCTAAATCGGCTACATGTTAGCTTAACGCAGACGTCGAGATTAGCCAACAGAGACACGGACGAACCGCCAGAAACGACGCTGGCGTCACATTAGAAACTGACAGGTGAAGAAGTTTGAGTAGGTAAATTATACTTTTTAGTCATGTGCATCCCTGTTCTTCCAGTCTCGTCGTTCCAGTGAAAAGTCACCCGATTTGACAGGCCGAACACGATGCGCCGCTGAAAAACAACAAAACACAGCAACGGGGACGCTTGATTGGTCAAAACCCGGCGACTCCGCACCACGTGACACGGCTCTTCTCCGGCGGGCGGGGCGGCTCATGCCCGTGTAGGTGGCATTCACGGACCGCTGAGTGTTATCTCACGTCAGAGGTAACCGGGCCCACCGGCGATATACTAACGAACGCACCTCCGCCAAGCCCCGCCCACTCATTTAAATGTAGGCGGGATTGGTCGATCCTCCCGTCACTCATCCCGGATCTTGTTTCTGATTGGATTAAGTTGATGTCAGTCATTTCTCTGATGGGCTGATTCCCAAAGCGGCCCTCCAAAAGGTCATTTAAGGAAACAGATTCACGTGAAAACGCGACGAAAACAAAAAGCTTGAGCAACATGTTTGAGCTGGGCGGCATATGAGTGCCTCACCGTTAAAAGTGAAGGAAGAACTTAGATTTTTAAAGATTTGTTTTTAAATAAACTGACACAAACTGAACAGAACAGATGACTGATGGTGGTTTTGGCAGAATAATCTCACCTCAGGCTCCAGTTCCAGGCTCCATGCAGAGTTTTACATTATTATTCTAACATCGTCACCTGACAGAGACAAGGGCTGATTTTTATTTATGACATTTTGTAATTCACTGTTTATGCAAATGAAACCTCAATGTTCTGCATCATTCACACATATTTTGACAAAGAATAAGCTCTTTTGATTTGCCGGGGCTGGTCTGAGGCTGCGGTCCTGTCGTCTGATTGGTAGTTCAGTCCTGACTTCCATAATGCAACACCTGCTGTTCCTTCATTCACATTGTGAGCAGCAGGTGATTTTTGATCAATTGATTTTTTAGCTTCCTCCGCCTTCATCTGTCTTCCCTGCACACGTCCCCTGACTGATGAACAGACAAGTTCTTTGTTTTTAAGTACGATTGCTGCTTTAACTTTCTGTTCAAACTGCCTCAGTGCCAAACTTTAACCAGAAACACTGGAAATAAAACAAATTAGGTCATTACAATTAAAAACCTCAGAAATGTGCATGCAGAGTGTGACGACATGCTGAGTGCATCATGTTTGTCTGAACTTTGATGGTGTCAGTGGAATAAAAGACAGTTTATGCTGCAGTTCATGTTGTTCAGACTCCTGTTTTTACACCTTTACACACTCAGAAGTGTGTGTGCCTCACACAGTGACCGCTCAGTGTATGTGCAAGTATTTCAGGCTTTGACGGGGGAAAAAAAAGCCACACACCAACCACTATGTTTCACTATATTTATATTATATCATTAAATTCAATGTAGTACCTGAAACTAACCACACAGGGTGGACAGACATCACTGCCCGCCCTCAACACACGGTCCCAGCAAAGAGAGAAAAGAGACAGAGAAAGGCACAAAGAGTTTTGAAACTGAGAAAAGGACACAGAAGATGATGATGATCAGGGGAGGAAAAGGTGCAAAGAGACGAACATGTGGACAACGAAAAGGCCGGTAGAAACGACTGAGTGAAGCGTAAAGAAACAGGCAAGCTCTTAACCGAGTGACGGATGAAGACAGAGCGACATGAATGCAGGAAGATGACGAGACGACAGACACAGAAAGGCACAAGTAGAAAAAGTAGGTATTCTCATTGACATTTTCTGCTAATTTATATATTTTTTACCCTTGATGAATGGAGGATGAGGTCGAGGAGGAGAGGACAGCATGAAAGAGAGTGAGGGATACTGTTGCCTTGAGAATGAGGCGTTATAGCAAAGCTTATATTTTTTTTTCCTTCTTTTTATCCCAAAAATAAAAAAAGGCACAAACACATTTTGAACTCAATTACAAGATGGAGTTGGAACAGAGTGTCACACGAACATGGAGTAAGCATACAAAATAAAAAGGTGTCTTAAAAACAAACAAAATTAATACTATTATTCTGACTGTCATTATTATTATTTCCATCCATATTATTGTTATTGGTATCATCAATAATTCCTCTCTGAAAGAAAACACATCCCTCCCGGTTCAGTTTTTTTCTCGAGTGTGTCAGAGAGCAAAAGAGAGAGAGAGAAAGAGGGAGAGACATTTACTGAGTGATGCTGCTGAGTGTGTCTGAGGTAAATGTTTCCTGCTCGAGTTCAGGTGTCACTTCGACCCCAAACGTTACACCCTCCGCTGCGTCGACAGACGTCAAACCAAACTCCACTGAAAAATCTGTCCGTTTAACGCCGCGTTGTGACCTGGCTAACATGAACTCTTTGGGAACTTTAATAACTTCTCTTTAAATCAGCATCAAGTACACATCACACTTCTGTTAGGAGCCTAACTTCCTGCTTCAAGTCTGCCAACGATCACAGAGAGGAACGTCAGGGCGCCGCGGTCGAGAACACCCAGAGATCTCACATTTATAATGAGGTCAAACAAGAAAAGATGATTGATGAATAACTGACACTTTATCAGATTTGTTGGAGAGAAATCTTCCTTCAGTCAAAGAACTGATTATTTCAGCTAGTTTGAATCTTAAAAGTATCAGAAAACAGCGTCTCTCCACATGCGACCCTTCATCCTACTCATCTTCATCCCTGTTTTCTCTTGTTCACAAGCTGAGAACAGCCTGTTTTTTCTGTTTGTGTGAAGCGGCTGGACAGGCAGGACTGTTGTACCAACTTTAGTGTCCGTCCAGTCTGCCAGCAGCTTCAGTCATCTCCAGTCTCTTTTGTTCAGGTTAGTGTTCACACTTAGTCACACATGCATGTCAGTCAGCCACGTGACTACAAACTGAAGCTGAACTCATTTTGTGACGCTCAGAGTTTCTGCTGAAGTTTGCAAAGAAATCACATCATCAGTGGCTAGTTTCATCGGTTCTGCTGAACGCTGAGTTTCTGCTTTATTGCCACCGAATGAAGGTTTCAGATTCTGTCCTTGTTTCATCGATGCACCGGATTCAAAAACGAGACGATGCAGCACTGAAACAGGAAACATCCCGTCATTAGTGTTCGTTTTTCTAACATACATTCAACCACATTTTCAGTCTATTGCTGATTTCAAACGTCATGTCAGTTTGGTCTCGTGGCTCTTTCAGTCAGACGTGAACGTACTTGATGCTCATTCTTAAAACATGGAACCTGAAGTTTGCTGTGACGCCGTCTCAGTACCGGTGAGAGTGTAACGGACCGGGTCTTCCTGCAACAGTACAAATGTCTGTAGAGTGAGTTTGGCCTCTAGCTAGCGTGCGCTGTGTCGGCCAGACCACTGTGAGGTATCGGGACTGCTGGCTTCACGGGGCTCGAGCTCTCACCGCCGTCCGACGCCCCACGGACAGGACGCATCCCGCCGTGAGGCCGGACGGCAACAAACAAAGCTTATCTGACTAAAACAAAACATAAAACGTACCGCTCGTTAGTGTCGTAAAGCTGCTCTCACCCGCCTCTCCGTCTGCTGAGTCTCCTCTCTCTCTCTCCTATAGTGTTAGTACTTTACTCCTCCTCCTCCTCCTCCTCCTCCTCCTCCTCGCTAACAAAATAAAAATACTGGTTATGAATGGCTATGATGTACGTCGCCTCATCCAAACTCACGTTCGCTCACACACACACTCTGTCACACACACACACACACACACACACACACTCCTCCTCCCCCTCCTGTCCTCCCCTCATCAGAAGAAGGAGTACTGGTTATCGATGGCTCGGGGCGCCCTCGCTCCCTCCCTCTCCTCCCCCTCCACAGCCTCCAGTTGGCGGAGAGGAGTGTCTCTGTCTCTGTCCTCCCAGTCCTCCACTGCTCCTCCACTTCCTCCTCCGCTGCCTCCACTTCCTGCTCCTCCTCCTGCTCCTCCTGCTCCTCCTCCTCCTGCTGCTCCCGTCGCTGTCACTGTCACCACAGCTGCTCCTCCTCCTCCTCCTCCTCCTCCCACCTCCGTCTCGCTGCCTCTCTCCTGGGGAGGAGTTGGGGGTGGCGGCCGGCCCGGCGGCAGGGGAGGCGGCTGAGGGGGGCTACGGGGTCTGCTGGTCAAGTCTGCATGGACCAGAAACAGATGAGAGGAAGAGAGGAGAAAGAAAAGAAGGGAAATGAGAGAAATGTGTAAATAAAGGAAGGCGGAGGGGGAGGGGGGGGGGAGGAGAGGAGTGTTGGAGGGAGGGCAGGGGAGGCGGATTAGCGCAGCGTCGGTGCCCGGCGTCCTTTTTAAGACCACAACAACAAACACAAGAGTGATTAAGAGAAAAGCGGACAGGGAACATTGGCACCTGCTCGTCCTCCGCCGTCGGTATCAGCATCTAACCGAGCATCTTCCTCCATCCATCCACCCATCCATCCATCCAGCACGCGCGGCGCTCAAGCATGTCTCTGTCCGGCTCGCAGACACCGGAGGACGGACTCTACGGTGAGTGATGTTGGCCACCGCCAGGCCATTGTTGTTTTATCATCACATGCTTTTACGTGCCTTTACATCCAAAACACGCACAGCCTCGTTTTGCTCTCATGCAGCTATTTATCAGCTAACCGACACCAGCATTAAGGCTGTTTTGTGTGTGCAAAGAACGTTTTTAATGTCATTTGCAAATGTCATCAGAGTAAACAGTGTAAACAGCAGTGGCCCTCATTCATTAGCTCGGTGTGTTTTATGGGTCTGGTGTGCAGATATGAACGTGCAGCTGCAGACGGGGACGCAAACAGCATGTCAGACACGCACACAGGCGAGAAAGCACCGCCGGTTTTTATTGTCGGCATTGTTGTCACTGACACCGTCATTGTGTAAACGGATTCCCTGACTCACCTGTTTGTATCTCTGTAAGCCAGTTAAGATGTGGAGATTTCCTGACGCTTATAGCTCCACTGAGCTGTGTGCACATTGCCTGGCACACAGCATGCTGGGTAAAACATGTGGAGCAATGTTTTGAAGAACAGGACTATGTGAAAGTTTTTAAAAAGACAAACAGGATTAATAATCATAACAATCAATTATCACCATCATTATTTGATTTTTGAGGCCTGCACTGATATTGACATTTGGGAGCTTGAAAGATAATGAGTGGAATTATTAGTTGCTATAAACAAAGCTTAAGTATGTGTAATGTTTACCAAGAATCCCAGCTGCTGCAGGCTGCTAAATGAACAGTTTATAGCCAATTTTCCATCCTAATTTAGTGCAAGTTTAACTCAAATTTTAAAAAAAAATGCAAATAGTCTCCATCCATTGCTGCTGTGTAATTTTTATTGAGAGTAAGTCACATTAAGATAAACAGCTGGCGATGCTAATTCTCCAGTCGTGTGCCATTATATCGCTGAAGAAGAAGAAGAAGAAGAAGAGGGCACGGTGTATTAAAGAGAGCAAGGCTGCAATCAGATAGTCTTTATTACTTTGGAAGGTTCCTAACTGAATAAAATGTTATAACCCAAACTCCAACCCAAGAGTTGGTCCAATTATCTAAATGTCATGGAAATGTGCCTCTGTTATTGTCTCCTTAGCTTGGACATTACAAAAGAAAGTATATACTGGCATAACACATTTCCCCGCTGTGGCAACATTCAAAGCAACACACCATTCAGCATTTTCTCTCACATTATTACTTAGCTTAATGAACTGCATACTTATATTACTGCTTTTTTGTTAGCACTGCTTCTCTTGAATCTCTCTCTTCACATCTGTTCTTGACCTTTTGACATTTTCCAGCAAGTAAAAGTGTAAAGAAAAAGGAAACAGGATGTGATTTTTTTTGACAGTTCGACCTGCAGGCTCAGACCTGTGATGATAAAAGCCACATGGGGGGAATAAAAAGGCATTTTTAGTTTGTTTTATGTATTAACTTTATGGTCTGCTGATCTTCTCTTCACTGGAGGCTTGAGCAACATTAAAGTCACATGCTTCGTGATTTATTTACCAAGTTTGATTGTTTTTGAGCCAAATAAAAAAAAGAGAAAGGGCCTCGTCTTTCCTAAAGCAATCAGACTGACCTCCCTGCAGCAAAAAAAAAAAAAAATGACCCCCTTCAAACGGTCTCAGAGCTGGAGGCTGACATTCACAGGCCGTGGCAAATCAAAAACGAATCTGTTGTGTTACAGTTCATTGAGTCTTTTAGCATCGAGCTCTTGTCCACATTACATAAAGCTGATCTGGCAGCGGCACAGATGAATGTGTACGGGATTGCACCATAGAAACTGATTTAGTGTCGCAGAATGGCGACAGATAAGTCAGGCAACGAGGCACTTGTTATGTCATAACTCCCCTCTGTAGGAAAATAACTAGGGCAATGGCACAGTTTCCCCGCTCTGCCCTCCCTCCCTGCCTCCCTCCCTCACTCTCCCCCCTTCCTCCCTCCAGCTCTGTGCCCACTCATGCCCCCCCCCCCCCCACACACCTCTCTTGCTGCTGTTATTTTTTTGTGATTGCAGTGTCATAAGCCCGGGTAAAGTGAAGATTAGGATGATCACATGAGACACCTCGGTAGGCAGATGAGGTGTTGATATATTTTGCTAATGCTGCCTGTGTCACAGGGAGATACAGGCAGCATGACAAGAGCAAAACAAGGGGAA
This sequence comes from Ctenochaetus hawaiiensis, assembly GCA_029783645.1. Taxonomy (NCBI): domain Eukaryota; kingdom Metazoa; phylum Chordata; class Actinopteri; order Acanthuriformes; family Acanthuridae; genus Ctenochaetus; species Ctenochaetus hawaiiensis. The sequence goes on from JAPZDY010000011.1 coordinate 16,215,211, forward strand.
GGGAGGGGAGGGAGAGGGTGAATGGCTAATCTCTAACAGAAATAAGATCTTACGTAAGCAAGCATGCTGTCGGCCTGAGTTAGCCCTGCCCTACTGTTTGGCTGTGGGTGCGTGCACACAACACACACACACACACACACCAGTGTGCTTGTGTACCCGATGAACCTGTGTGCCCATTCATTCATTCATATGTCGTGTGTGTGTGTGTTGCCAAAGCTCATTGATAAACAAGGGAACAGACTTTGGATTATATTTTTTTTTGTGTGTGTTTGAGTGCATGAGTGCTGCACAGTCTGCATCCAGTGTCTTGCAGGTCATTAAATGTCACATCAGGACATCGTCACCATATGTCAGCACATATGGGCTTAACATAGGTATTACATTTGGGATTATTCCAACAACAAATGTAATTGCATTAGTGAAACAGGGTTCCCTACATGCATCATTCTGAGCGTCTGAGGATGGGATACTTGGGTTAATTTGGTGTAGTGTTCAATGATTCAAAGATGCTTTATGTAATATTTTAGCCCAGTTTAGTGCAACAATGTATAGTAGTATAATGAATGTAGATTTAAAAGTGTAAAACTGTTCCCACTGGGATTTTAACCCACGAAAGCTAGCAATCCTGACTGCTCCACCTTTTCAGAAATGTATATTATGAGCATGACATTATATTATGATCCATTAACAATATTGCATTTTTTTTAAATGATTATATGTAATGTAATTATGGACTTTGAAGCATATTTGACCACATCTTTGAGCCACACCTGGACAAAGTTAGAGTGAGGAACTGTATTGGTGCTAAAATGTTACATATAGAAGCTTCAATGAAAATATAATAAACTATTCAGATGAGTTGCTGTGACAAAAATGAACACCAGTAATTTGGGATGTAAAAAAATATTAAGGAAAAAACAAGACTAATTTTATGTATATTGCATTTTGCAGAAACTGCTCTCAATTAAAAAACTAGCTGGAGTGTGACTGATTTGTTGTTTTTTAAACAAAAAGAATGTTACAACCTTTTATCTGACGAAACACATTCATTGCATCAAAACTTCTTTATTTTGCTAGTTTTTAATTATAATCTGCTTAGAGTCAATTATACAGACACCATTGTTTTTTTAAACAAATACCATCCTGTTATTACATCTGTTTGATGTAAATCAACTGATCACATATTTTAATTAGATTGATTCCCGGCGCAATAACTCGTCATAAATTCCAGTGACAGTCGTTCGCTCTCCTCTCAGCAGAGCGAACAACAGAAACGGTGCACTGACTGTGAACACTTCAGTTTTAAAGGTTGTAGATTTGTTTACTCTCCTCCTCAGGGCTCCGCTCTGGTTCATTACGGTCTAACATATGTGTCTGAAGCCCAGCTGCACTCCTCTGCTTGTATTGTTTCCTCATCAGGCTCCTGGGTCGAACTGGAGGAGCTGATAGCTGCCGTGAGCCGCAGGGAGAGCCTGACAGGGCCGGAGGACAGCATCTCCTCCGCCCTGCAGGGGGAGCTGGAGAGGATCCTTCTGGAGGCACAGCTCGAGTGTGAGAGGAGTAGAGACAGGTAATGGTGCAGTTTGTGTGGATTATGGATTTTGTTTTGTTTCAGGGCGTTTGGGGCCGTTTGAGTTGCACAGCAGAGTGTAAAAATAATTTGCACAGTAATGAGTTTCATTCTTTGCTCTGTGGAACTCTGCTTGTTTTTTCACACAACACGAGTTTTGCTTTATCTGTGATTGTTTGCTGTAACAGAAATGAGGAATTATTAAATTGCATTCTCTTCATATCTTGATATTAAACCCACATTATAAATGTCTGTTTATCATCAGCAGCCCTCCGCAGGTGGGGACTCCACAGTCCACTGGTTCCCAAAGACCCACCAGTGAGCAGGACAGTGACTGTGTCACCATACAGGTATTTACTGTCTCAACACTGACATGTGCTGTTAATATTCATCAGATGACTTCATCCTCTTTTGTATAAATATGCATGGAAAAATATGTGTATTTTAAAATGGTTGTTTAGGCCCATTAACTTCAAATTCAGTGTATTTTCACTGCCATTCATTTAATTTTACATAACTGCTGACTGTTTTAATACTGTTTTCCTCCTTTCCAGTCATGTATTTCCATTTGTTTCAGGATAGTTTAAAAACTATTTGCAGAGACATTAAGCTGTTTTTTTAAAGTAGTTGCTTATTGCTAAATGTTCTGTTAAATTCACATTTTTTTTCTTTTTTTGTGACATTTTTTCTCGTGTCTTCTCTTCTTCCTCCTCTTTTTCTAACATTACACATCATTTGATTCCTCATCTATATTGCCGGAGGAAAGTGAACGACGAGGGGACACTGACTGGGTGTGGGACTGGTCCAGTAGACCTGAAAACATGCCACCAAAGTAAGACCAGGTCCTATGAAGTCATTAAGTGCATTTAATTTAATTCGATACTTTTAAAAAATGTTGTGCAATTTTACATTGTTCCTAATTTATTTAAGTACTTGAAGATACTTGCAAAGACGCATAGGTGTATTAGAGAGTTAAAGCAATAGTACTTTCTTTCCCAGAGAAAGATGAAAAGATTAATATCACTTGTATGTCTGCACATTAAATATGGAGAAAGCAGGAGGTGCTTAGCTTAGCTTAGCTTAGCTTAGCATAGCATAAACACTGAAAGCAGAGGAAAAAGCTAGCCTTTCTTCAAAGTTCTATCTAAAAACAGCTCCAAAGCTCACACAAAGCATGTTATATCTAGTTTGGATCTGAAGAAAAACGGTAAACAAACAGAAATATTAAAGTGACATCTGGTTTAATGGGAAGCCTCCTGCTGTAACTGTGAGTTTTATCATCAGTGGGAGGTTGCCAGAGGAGAAACTACACTTCTTTAAGAGGAAACAGATACCTTGCACAACTTCCCCACAGCGAATGTTCTCACATTTAATTAAACAAACACTTAATATTTTAGCCTGTGGCATTATTTGAAAAGAAACGCCTCTTGTAGTCGTGAAACCTTACAGAAAGATGGGATTTAATTATCTAGTCAGTCTCTTAAGTTTGACTTGAACTTCAGTTTCCAATCCTGTGTTTTAAATTTTGTTTATACCTTTCGAGTGTTGAGAAATGCATGAATCACCCTCGTTTTTTATTTACACTGCCACACTTGACATTTAATCTTCTGCAATACAATAACTCTGTTTGACAGGTAGCAGCTCTTAATGGTCTCAGACTCTCAGCTCTTCGCTACCTTCCCTGCATTCTTAGTCTTCTCTCCTGTGTTCTCATTATCTCTGTTTATTTCTTTTTTCTTTCCATCTTCCCTCTCGCTGCATCTCTTATCTCTGGCTCCATGCCCTCCTCTCTCTCTCTCTCTCTCTCTCTCTCTCTCTTTTTTTCTCTGCAGAGAGTTTGTGTTTCAGCACCCGAAGCAGCAGGGCTCCCTCAGTGTTAGGAAGACAGAGGTGATGAAGAGAGGAATCTTCTCCTCCGATCTTCTCCTAATTCTTGGTCCGTCACTGCTGGCTTCACACCTGCTCACACTTGGAGTCGGGTATGAAACACAAAGAAAGACTTTTTTTCCATTATGTCATGTAAAATCTGTATGCAACACAGCACTGCAAGAGCAGACTAAGTTCACTGAGCCAAACATCCTTTTATTACTGATGCTACGCCTGCCGAGCCTTTTATTTTCACATGTAAATCTACATAGGCACAGTGATAACAATGTCAGATTAGCTTCTCATTCTTACCTAGCAGCTGCTAACTTTTTGGGTTGAAAGAGCAACTGACACTTGACGATTTAATCAACTATAGATATTTTGCAACAGCCTCATGAGTTAGCAGCCATCTGATTTGTTTAAAAATGGAATAAACTACAAAAAATGCTTTTAAAATTTGCACTTGATGGCTTCATGTGCCATCATGCTAATAACGTGAGGCAAATGCTGCAGAGTTTCAGGTCCAAATGTTAGCATCCTTACATTTTCCTAATCCATGCAGAATGTAAAATTAATAAACAACATTGCTGTTGTATTTAACTGTAGAGCTAATTGGTCCTAATACAAAACGAAAATAAAATGCCCAGTGATACTCTCTTTCTTGTGATATAACCCCTTTTTGTCATGTTTAGGTACTTGTTTCTTGTTGTCAAATAGCATAGTGATACTTTTAAATGTTTCAGGAGGTTTTTAGGATGAGAACAAACCATGTGCTCAGTAAATGTGACACTATTTTGTAAAAGTGTGGAGTATAAACTTCCTGATATCCAGTATAGAGCCAAACAGAGATGCTAATGTTACTTATATTACAATCTGATAGCATCCTTGTTTGCCCACAGAAGGGAAATAATACACAGTTTATGTGCTATTAGTGAACAAGGCCTTTTTTAATATCCTGTAGCTCCACAAAATAATTTAGTCAATGAAGTAACACTCAATGCAGTTGGTAAGCAAGTTAATGAAGTAATGATTAATGGATGCAGTAAGCTAGTTATGCAGAAGCTAACAACTGTAGCTCATATTAAAGCAAAAAACACACACTGTGACCCATTCCTTGCACTTTTGACACAAAAAGACACCTTCAATTCATTCTTGCTTCAAACCCATGCACACCGCTTAAACATGTTGAGAAATCCAAAGTTTGACATGGAAGCTAAAGCAAGCTAGCTACAGTTACTAAGCTATAATTGGACAACTGATAATTAGGGGAGGGGTTTAAAGAATGTCAATAATCAATTACTGCTTTCTCTTTTCAGGATCTACATAGGAAAGCGATTGGCCGCTTCTACAACTAGCACGCTGTGACGTTGGCTGCATCCCAGTGACCCCGTTCACTAAAGAGTCTGGCCATTAAGGTCACAGTCCGCCCTCCCTACCGCACTAACTTGCCTCCTTCCTTCTTTGTCATGGGGCAACTTTAGAACCCCGCCTGTGTTTACCTCTGTCTCTGTTCATCTGTACGTCTGTCTACCCAGCAGCACTCTGCCAGTCTGTCTTTCTATCAGCTTCTCTGTCAGTCTGTGCTTGTCGTAGGGCCCGGGGAGCGGATGGATGCCGACCAATGAGTCAGACTGAGGTCACTTTTACTCTCCCGGAGAGTAACACTGATCTCAACCAGCTAAAGCATAATCAGAAAGGAGAGATTGTCGAGATACGAGAAAAAGGAGAGAGAAGAGAGTTACTGCTCTACCCAGCTAGAACAATAAATCCTTTTGATAGGAAGAGATGAAAACGGTTCATTGGGAACAGTATGTGCAGACGAAATGAGAAAGATAATATGTGGTAGCCTTTCACCCAACCTTTGAAAAAGCAAAATGTCTGTCATTTGTCGAAGTAATGACCCTTTGTAAGACTGAGCTGCTAAAAGTGGTTCTTGGGGGTTTTTCTGCCCCGATGGTGTATCTAATATAGAGAGTTTTAGTTGACTGAGTGAATGTAGGAGTGCTCTGGTTGTGCTTTTTGTCCCATAAACCAATAAAAATATTTGACCTCCGACAAAGACAATCATGATCCTATTAAACTTCACTCCTCAAAACCCCACTGTGCCTCTTGGGTCTTTTATTCGTCTCCTAAAGTCCCATCTTGGCAGTGTTTTTTTGTCCAGTTTTACACATGTTCATCTCATTTAATAAATGCAGAGAAGGCAAAAAAGATTTGCTGAAGTAAGCTTCTGTGTGTACAATGTATTATTAGTTTTGTGTTCTAGTAGTCTGGAGGTTTTTCTTTTTTTTTGTAGGCAATCAGGAAACTCAAAGGAGAAAGCAACCCACTGTGTTGTTAACAACCTGCAAATGAACCACAGCATCTGTTTAAAGTTTATTCCCTTTTCCAAACAAGTTAAAATTGCTTAAATCACTCATTTATTTGTCCTGATAAGATCTTCAGTGTGAGTTTCACCGGCGTTTTTTATAACGGACCAGGGC
>JAPZDY010000011.1:16221229-16244142 GCA_029783645.1 Ctenochaetus hawaiiensis
CTGCTCGTCTTGTCAAACAAAGCTCTTGCAGAAATGTTATGACATCACACCAGTGTGTCTGTTTCCATCTGCCTTTGTCATCCTGACCTCACATTAAGTCTCCTCTTTCTTTTTTTTTTTTCTAAACAAGCTGCTGCTGCTTTGACCAGTCAAGGATTTGGCATTTTATTGCTTTCCCGTAAAAACAGAACCCCGCTTCCTCTTAACATCTCATGAAAATAGTTGGCCTGGATGTTGAATGGAGGGCCTGAGAAGCACACTGGAGGCTTTCGCTGTGCCGCCTCGAACGTAAACATGCCCATTTGTTGTCCGGCCTGACCAAACCCAACGAGTTTATCAGCCATTAGCGGAGTGTTTGATGTGAGGGGTCCTGCTGAGCTTGTTAAGCTACTTCTAGACACACCAAGCTGACGATGCAGCAACAAGCCCGTCTTGGCAGAGCACAAAAGCACCTGGTTTCCATTCACAGACTTCCTTACGTGACACACCCACATGCACACGTGCAAATTATACCTTGCTGGTAGAACATTTTGGCCTTATTTTTAACCTTTATTCACACATGCAGGATTTCTTTTTTTTAATTATCTAGATTAAATAGTGCTGGTGCTAATGTTGCTAACAGGACTTTTTAGGTAGGTAACTTTTTAGGTTTACACATGCAATTATTCTTCCACTACAGTGAGTAACAAAGTCATCAAGATGCATTCAAGAGCACCTCGCTACCAACCATTGATAATGATTAATTAATAGCTTTTTCAGGCTTCTGATTGGCCAACATGGCTTAAGAGTTTGGATTATATTGTTACCGGTTGGTAAAGCATCTTCTTAAAGGCACTTCAGTTGTGTTTTTGTAGTTTTTATATGGTTGAATATTTTTCTAAAGCTGGTTGTGTCGACGGAAATTTTTTAAAACCAAGGAGGAACATTATGTGTACAAGACCTTACACAGGAACGAGATTATCTTACTTTGATGTTGGGCCGGTAGAAAATGTCATCATCTTTGACTAATTGTAGCAACTAAAGTTTTGAGCTGATTATATTCTGGTGGATCACAGCATGTGTCTTATTTTCATAATTTCAGTCCATTTTTTTCCTATTGGTAATAGCCGTGTGCTCACTAAAACAACTAATAAACCCAAACCATCAGCAGACTGGTGATCATTTGCTTTTAAAAATATCCCACATTAGAATAATTGATTTAGAGTAGAAAGGCAAAAAATGAAATAATTGCTCAAATTGTCCATTTTAAACATCAGTCGTGGTTTACAGATCTTGGCTTGTTTTAATATAAGTCTAATTTTTCCAGCAAAAATATTCAATGATGTCATTTTTTTTCACCACAAACACAAAAATTAAGACAAACAATACAAAATCCCTCAAAACCAAAAACAGATGTTAAACATATTTTCTTCAGAATAAAAACTAAAATTAGGTTTGTGGACAAATTAGCTGATTACTGTGAATAAAATAAGAGGAATAAACTAAATCAAAAGAATCTGTCTCAGCTGTTGGCTTGTTTTTAATCTCTCCAATTATTTCTTGCCCCCTCAGATTACATTACAGCTTTGTCGCAGCGTTCCCAGACCTCAGCAGAGGTTTTATCATCACCAAAAGAAGTTATAATGAAAACTATGAGGACAAGAATTATCCTTTAATCTTTGAAATTTGTCCTGTTCCAGATTCAAACCCCACAGAACTTTTATCCCAAGCTTTTTGGCAAACGGACAGTCACAGGTGGGACCGGCTGTTGTAAATCACCATGTTCTCACACGCACTTACATCCCCTGTTGCTGTGAACCCTTGTGACTTCTTCATAGCAGGGGACTGTATTAAGATCCGTCGACCCTGTTATATCCCCCACGGAAAAAAAAAGAAGACAATTACAGCAGCAAACAGCTTTAAACGCCACATGTGATTTTTCCAAGCGTAAAAGTAAAGAGGTAGACTCTCAGATACATGTGGAATAAACAGGGGTCTAAGCGTTTGGTGTTACAAAAGAGAAGAAAATGTAAATTCTATTACTATACTTTGTCTCCTGTAGCTGGTGAAGATGGAGGAGGCAGAGGCTGAAATATGGAAGAAATCTACTCATTTCCTGAGCTGCATTTTAGGACATCTGTCTCTCTGGGAAATACATTATCTTCTCGCTCCTATATTGCGAGACAGGAAATAGAGAGTCTAGTTTCAAAGAGTTTGGATGCAACAAAGAAATTCAGTTAAAATGGCGCGATGTCTGCGTCTTAACATCGAAACAAGGTCACTAATTTGAGCCTCCATCTCAAGTAACGTCACTTTTACCACATGTGGCCCACTTCCCCTCTCATGAACCACTTATGTTAGGAAATGGTAGGTTATAATTCCACATAACACGCAGTTCGTCTTAAATTCAGACACATAATAACACACATCCTACTATACTAGTGCCAAACCAGCACCCTCCTACACAAGTGAGGGACTTAATCTTACTTTTTGGGCCTAAATAGCTGCGCCAATGCACAATAATAAATACATATTGGATATTTGGTGCAATAAATACAGTCTGTAGGGGGAAATGTGTCTCTTCAGATGTGATTTAACTGTATATATGCACAATGAATTCCCTGCCAGAAACATTTTAAGACATTCTTGCATTTTCATGCTCTGTGTGACTCTTGAGAGCACGGCAGCAATGTGACTGTGTCTAAACAAATGACCCTGTGTGCTCTCACACTATGTGCACTCTCCCACTGTATGGAGGACCTTTGGAGCCCAGACATGCAGAAATGTAAGGGATTAATGAGAGCACCTGGAATACAACTCAATGGAGAACAATGCGGTGCTGTTCATACTGTGTAAACAAGCTGCTCAATATGGCGTAGGTGTGTTTTGTACTCACATCCCGAAGAAAATGTTCGATATGTGTTTTTCCATGAACATTCCTTTGTGAACGTGCAAAGCTGAGTGAAACCGGATAGTGTTTTTAGGTTTTAAGTAAGAGTACATTTGTAAAATATGTCAAGGAAGGGAAATAACAGCAAAACTTCCAGTTAAATTCATCAAAACCACTTCTTTGGAAACCCCTGCCCTCTTTTCCAGTGTCAGGAATAGGAGGAGCCACATCCACACCACCGTGTTTACATTTTAAAGGAACAATCTTAATCCACAACAAATTTATTCCAGGTGGGCAACACAATGTCAAAAATAATCTCCATCATTACTAACATGGCTTAAAATGCATGTCGTAATCCGACACTAATAATGTGTTTCTGCATCAATGAAGCAAAAGGTTTGTGGTTTAGCGGCAGAAAAGATTTGCAATTTTGTCCTGAAAAAAAGATGAAATTGCAAACTTGTTGTTTTAGAAACTCAGCAGTGGCTTGAGCTGAAGTCAATATTGCAAACATATTTTCAGGGCAGGGATCTGGGTTTAGCATTTTAGCGAGCTAATTGGCACTAAACACTAAGTAGAGCTGATGCTAATAGGAATCTCATTTGTTTTTATATTTAATCATGAAGCGAAGTATTGGAAGAATTTGAAATTTTTATCTGATGATGATTAAGGGATAAACAAAGTTGTTATAATTCAACCATGAATGATTATACCAAATTTATATGGAATTCTATTCAGTTTTCGTAAATTTTGCACAAAACCTCATCCTGGCACTCGAGGAAAAATAAGGGAATCATTAAAATTATTACAGTCATCCTCTGATGACTACTTGTGTTTAAGAGAGACAAATTAATTCAATAAATAAAATCTGATTAAACAATCCATCAAGGATATTTCAGTCTGGACCAAAAAGGTGATCTAATGCTGCTAGCTACAGAGCCTGTTACTGTTAACGTGGCAAAGAAAAACAGGAAAGGGGGGAAAAAAGAGAGAAAGGTCAGAAAAATGAGAGAAGGGTAACATCGGGGGTGTTAGGTATGTACCAACATACAGTGATGGTTTCCAGCAGCCTCCATCTGCAGAAGGAGGTGTGTGTAGGTGAGACATGCATTAAACTGGTGTGAGAGAGCGAGCGAGCGAGCGAACGCATCCAGCTGGAGCGAGTGACTGAAGCAGCAGCTGGATGATCCGAGTGTGAACTCACAGTTTACATATGGCAAAACCATCGTCTGCAACTATGACCTGAGGCTCTGTGGGGGCCTTTATTAAGTACCCTTGCATAATACCCAGAAATTTAAAGAGACACCGAAACCACATTGTTGTTTTAGAAACGTTATGTTCCCCCACCACACTGAGGCTATTCTGAGAATACCTTTGTGCACCTATCATCAATCCTCTGGTGAAAAAGCCACGTTTTTCCGAGAAGGGCGATCAGGTTTATGTTACGCCGTCCACAGTCCACAACTGAGAGCATTTTGAGTGATTTTACAGAACGACATGAAGGCGGACAGTTCGGCCAGGTAAATGGAATTAAAGAAATACACCAATGGTTCCGTCTGTTTCCTTAAATTTCTCAAAAGTTAGCTTTTAAAGGTTAGAAAAACCCTGCTTTTCAAACATAAAACAGACTAATAGTTTGAATTCACATTCAGCTCAAACAAATATTTATGCATTAATTTGGCTTGAAGACCTCAAGGCCAAGAACTCAATTACAATCTACAGTTGCAATGAGCAGTGCCTCATTTCTGAAGATTTTTCTGTTCCATATTAACTCGGAATAAATTTTTCTGATTAATTTTGGATCTCTAACATTGGATGTATAATTTGTATTCATGCCCTCCATGCTGCGTTAGACGATTCCAGGAAACTCGACAGCTTTATCCACCATGACATACCAATTTGGCTCAAGAGTTTGCAGTCTAAATATGCTGCAGGATGTGGGTCCATTTATTAAGCTTGTGCCTTGAGTTCAGAGTTACAGTCTGTCTAATGCAAAAATTCAGGCAATTTAATGCTGTAATTTGGGGTTTGGAGTGAGTTCCCTCTGCCAGACAGGGTAGAGGGTTCGATAGATGCTAAGATTTAATGAGGTGTTGGATCAGACCTCTTTGACATGCTGACTGGCTGCCGTTACGTAACTTCGTCAGGTAAGACAGTGCAGAGCTTGTAAGACGTCGCATCCCACAGTGTAATGGGCACTTACGCACTCAGTACAGGAGCATGGAGACTTATGGTCACCACCAGATGTGGTTTTGCTGTGTTGTAAAAGTCTGTGTCCGTCCCTCAAACACCAGACTACTGATGTAAGTCGTTTTATGAAAGGAGGTCTTGAAGAGGGGACCTTTATGCGGTGAACGTCATTACTTCTCTGAATCTGTATGTTCTTTGACATTAAAACTTTTCTCTCCACGCAGTCAACATCCTTAAGTCTTTTCCAAATATGCCTGAAAATGTCTCAATGGAGAGACAAATTATGTTTGTATGAACACTATTTGTGCAGTACGTTCTTTATTTATGTTTACCAAGAGGACAAATATGACGTAAGAAAAGGTGCAACACGTGTAGTGAAATAAGTGAATCAAACATTTCTGCACTGCATCTCTTCATATAAATCTAAAAAAATTCAGTAAATGTTCCTGCAATAATGCATCACATATGAATAACAGAAACCACATGACTTGATTGTGACAAATGTGTTTTTAATGAATTAAGGTAAATGTTGCATTCAGACGTAGACAACTTGGAAAAAGCCCCAGAAATAGTTGGATTTGATGAGAGTAAATATAACTCATTTAATAAAGTTGGTCGTGCATGTTTCTCATTCTTTTCTTCCTTAGTTTATAGAAAAACATCTTTCTTTGTTTCCATATTAATGCACCACATGTTTTCTATTATGCACCTTTAGTCGTTATTGTTTCTGAACATTTTGCCTTGCTTTCTTTTTTTTCGGTTGAAAGGTTTTGAGAAATGCTAATTGTCAGACTTTCCACAAGAGCACAGACAGCCATTATTGTCTTTCTGAGCCGCTGCTTCAGGTTAGTTGTGCATTATTCACCAGTTAGTTGCAAACACACAGCACATTTTGCTCTGTAATCTTTTAGTATCTGTTAACAACTAACCATTCAAGGACAAGCTGAGCTGCAAGTGTGACTATCAGAGTCTCAGGATTCGGTCACATCGGTATCACAAAAAAAAAATAGCCAGGAGATGGTGTCAGCGACATCTGGGGTTTGGTTTTTATCTCAGAGGCAGCTACAGCGCTCACTGTCTGACCTCATCGACCGCATCATGGATGTGAGTCAGCCAAGGTCCTCCAGCGGACTGATGTGGTCTGCTGAGGACCGCAGCTGCAGACCGTGCATGGAGGTCTGTGGGGTTTTCTGTGAACCAGAACCTGAACGCCTGTAAAGACTCACTCTGGAAACCAATCAGAGGGCAGATAAAACTCTGGGTGTCCTGTTGCCGACTGGAAGGAGTCCATATCGGGACACAACAAACGACCGGGGCTGCGGTGAACAGACTAACCACAAGAACACCTGTGGTAAATGTATGGAAACTATGACTCATGTGCTGCTGTTTGTTGCCATAGATACCCGTGTTTATCCTTTTTTGAAGTGGGAACATCATCTTACAGCCGCCAAGTCTTGGCTTTTATGAAATTAATGAAGGTTTCAAACATCATTAATACAGATTCAGTACAATTTTTAATGCTCAATGGCAGTTGCTCGGCCATGGAAAAAGGGCTCAGAAAATAGGATGCAACAGGAAAGTAAAAGAAAAAAAAAGGGAAAAACAAACATCATTAAGACCTGAGCCTCTTCATCTCTGCCAAATGTGGCAAGTCGCATGGTGCCAGACTTTCTGACGACCTGGAGGCCGAGCGAGCCAGCAGCCTGTCTGAAGCCCTGCCGCTCTGAACAGGACTGTTTGGAGAAGGGCGCTTGATCCTCGTGCTACTTCGACCAAAACATGTCGCAGACATTTCATTAGGACCCCAGGGAACTGTGTTAACTCGTGGAAAAGAGGGGGATAAAGTGTCACCTTTAAGGCGCAGACTCCGGAGCGCTCATTTCCTGACTTTGCCCGGGGATGGAGGAGGGGGTGGGCACATAGGGAAGGTGTCACATCTGATCCCTGAATGGAAAGTGAAATAATCTCACAGTTGTTCCAGAGAGTGTGAAGAAAATACTCAAAGTCTGACTTTGCTGCAGGTGGGAAACACATTTCCAGAAATTTGCCTGAAGGATAAAACTCACAAGGAGTCTAAAAATATTCTGGGCTCAATTTGAGTCGAAACATGATTTCGGTAAATCAAACATGGGCTCCCAGACTGAATTAGGAGCCGCTCATGCACAGTACATTTGAGTAAGAGCCGGTGGGAATCGGTGTTAGCCAGCAGGAGCCAATGCAAAGAGTTTTCCCCAGGTCACTCCTTCTCTGCATGGGGCCGTCTGAGGAAGGTTTTAAAAAGCAAGTTCTGGCCCTGATGCTCCTCCCTCAGTGAGACTCCTAGGATCTTCACATTCACACAACCTTTCACACACACACACACACACACACTTAACACACAAAAGCAACCTCTATTGGGCTCACCATGACAGTCTTGTCTCAGTGCTGATTCAAAAAGGAGGCAAGGACTCAAACGCACCACTCACAGCAGGCGCAGACATACGGGAAACTGCCACTGTGTCACTGATAAGCCACTTCAGAGACTCTGCTGATCTGGGACCAGTTGGAAGACCAAAATGGGTGTTTGGACAGCCCTGATTCTGGCCTCACAGCTGCTATTAAAACTCTGCTTACACGTGGAAGCCCAGGCTTTGGGTGAGTTTTATTTGAAGTGTTTCAAATTGTTTTTCCATATCAGTTATTTCAACAATAACCATTTTGCACACGGTGTGTCATATTGATCGGCAATAATCAATTGCAGCAGCTGTGGTTTGCCGCTGGGGGAATGATAAAAAAAAAAAATTCAGGGAATGAAAAATCATCTCTTCAGCTCTTCTGTTTGTTTAAATTTTCACACATATAAAAGAAGATGTCTTTGATGTTATTTGAATGGTGCATTTTTCTGACATCCTGGCTGTGATGTAATCCTCCAGTTTCATTATCTGTCAGAGGAGATTTAATGGCTCCACCACTGGGTATTTTAACACACTATGTATGAGTTTCAATGCATAATGGATCGAGCAGACACTGTGAAAGAGAATATCATATGCAGACCCAAAGAACACAAAGGATTAGACATGGAGTGTGATACTCACTGAGGTACGAATAAAATGCTAAATATCCCCGTCAGTTGAAGGAGAGACGAGGCAGTCAAATGCATTTTTGTGTTTGTGACAGGAAGCAGACAGAGATAAAGAATAAAAGTAGTGTTTTACACCCACAATCTCTGTGCTGAAGTAAAGTCACCCTGCTCTTTTTTTTTTTTTTTTTCGTATATCTATCCAGACAGATCTGCCTGATTGCTGCAGCTCCGGAGGTTCGGCTCTCTGGCTCGTATTAATTCAAACAAAGTCCCAGCTAGGTCACACACATGGGAATAATCAGACATGTTCTGGAGCGCAATATTTAACTTCGAGCCGCACAAACATACAGACTCTCTCTTTTAAACACACACTCACACTCACACACACACACAAAATTTTGCTCAAGGTCACGAACGAACAGACCGGAGCTGCAGACAAACGATGTATTGGTGTTTATAGTTTATCAGCTCCTTGCAAACCACACCGGTGAATGATGGCATAGCTTTTATGCACCCATTAATCCCTGCAATCTTTTGGCATTAGCTGCCTGATGTTATGTATAAAACAAGTCCAGATTAATGGAGTTTGTCATCTATCATTTTCCTTGCAAATGGCTCATTGTCTGCATGACTGGAATTCACTGTGTTCAAATGGAGTGAGAACAATTTACAGCTGCAGTAAGTAAGATCCTAGTAGCACAAAACAGCCATTCTCACCCTGTAAAGGGTTTTTTGGTGGTTATTGATCAATATTAATGTCTCAAGGATGACTTCACAAGGAGCTGAGAATGCTGGAATTTAAAACCTGCCATCTACTTTTGGCTACAGGACTCCCTGCCTGAGAAACAATGCACAACTTCCAAGCAGCTATAGGCTAATCAGTATTTTTATAATGGATATAATGTAGGTGTGAAAACAGTGTGAAAGGGGTTGTACATACAAATGAGCCTACAGAGTTCTGTCACCTGAATCTGCAACTTCCTTGAACTTTACGAAGCTTTAAATCAAACGTCAGCTCATTTAGCCGTCAGCCTGCATCTTTACTGTTTTACCTCACTCTCACCTCTTTCATAGAGTCATTTTTGGATGCAGCAGGCAGCTGTTCCCAGTTATGAAGCTCTGAAATATCACAAACTGCTCAGTACCAGAGAGGAGACAGATAACAGCCAGCTGGTAAAAAAAATACAGCAGTGTAGCATTTATCCATCAAAGATATTTCCCTCTGGAGTTGGTGGAGACCAAAAACAGGGGAAAAAAGGAAAGAATATTTGATTTAAAATTGTCAGGTTGCCAAAAACATGACAAAAAAAACAACTTTCATTTCTCCATGTCTGGTGGAAGAGCAAAAAAGTCACTTATTTATTTTTCCCATATCAACGTTATAAGGTGATAAATGGCTCATGTTACGTTTAGTTCTCGTTTATTTAGATTTTCATAAAGTGTTGCAGGAATAAGTCCTGTCATGAGTTAGCACTGTTGAAAGTTTGATTTCCTCGCCTGAATTAAATATTTGTTTTTTAAGTTTTTTTCATCAGATGCCTAATTAACACAAGCCTAAGAGGCCTTCACCTTTTTCCACAATATAACACACATCAGTAAACACCCCACTTGTGAATATGGAGCTTTTACATTCCCTTAAAAAGGAAAATTGCTAGCAAATGGCTAAAAGAGATCACAGAGGTTTTTGGAGACATTAAGCGTCATCAGGCTGAATATGGCAACTAATTGACTCACTGACCAGCCTTTACATACTCATTGTGTTCATACTCATCTTTTTACAAACTATTCTAACAATTTCTCTGATGTTTTATTAAGTTGTAATTCGTCTATAGCAAAGTGTAGCAGGAAGCTAAGTGCTGCTGATGTTAGCATTTAACTTCAGGTGATTGAATTTACTTTTCAAAAATCAGAATAAAAATTTCACCTGTGAAAGTTATCTTGTTGAACCAAATGCTCAAGTGCCCTTGACTTTTGTCCCCTGCAGAGTACACTTTATGTAACAATCTAAAAATTGACTGAAATTATTGACTTTTCATGAAGGGAACTAGGTCAGTGCTAATTTCTGCTAACTTTGGCCCATAAAAATACATAATTACAATCTAAATCTTAGTAAGAATCTTTTTCGATGGATATTTTCTCTTTTTCTTATGCTAAAGGAGCCATGGTGGAGACCAAAAACAGAGTTTAAAGAGAATAAAGTTGAACTTTCATCATCAAATGACCAGAAACGTGACTACAAGGAAATTATAATGTTGCTTTATAGCTGATGGAGATATAATGTAAAAATTAGAAGGTGATACTACATCTGTATAACTCATTTGCCCCTAAATAACCTTTGAACATATAAACATTAAGCCTCTAATCAAAGATAATGCAACTGAGAACGTAATATTATAATTACACTATTTTACGTGATGAACTGTAATGGGTCTGTGCTCCCAATTGGCAGGTTACTAATAGCTATTGTGGAAATGTGACTTCACTGTTTATGTTAATTATACGCTGATGTCAGTGATGTAATTCCTCCATGATTACTAATGGTTGACTATGTACCGTTAACCATAACATTGCAATAAATCACAGCTTTAAACATTAAAAGCCTCTTACTGTGAAGAACCCATTTGTACACTTTATGGCAATATTTAACTGTGATAGATTTATATGCCGGTGTAAAAGAGAGGACAAGACACTGGATTTCTTTATGACTTTCAGCTGAACTAGTTTTACGAAGCTTGAAATCTGAGGTTAATCAGGGGCTGAAATGAGGCACTTTCTCAGGGTCCCTGGTGTAAGACGACCCTGACCCCCACAAAGCCCCCCGTCCAGAAGATTAATGAACAGCAGGACTGAGTGCAAGTGTGCTTCCCTGTGTGTCTCTGCAGTGTTACAGTAACTGGGAAAAACATGAACATGCATGAAGGTTCAGTTGTTCTCTTGTTGTTTTGTTCTGTTTTTTGGACTTCTTTGTGAATTTTAATGGACCGGTTGAGTCCTGCTGAGTCTAAAAAAGATCTATTTGTGTGTGTAATACTCACCAGGTGATCTTGGCAATCATGAACACAAAAGACTCTCCTCATTACTGGCAAAATTTGTTTTTTTTGACAACATGTGAACAGGCATTTTCTATGTGTGGCATAGTCACATTTAGCTGCACACAATTTTAAAACCCCCTTGTAATTTTGAAATTTGACATGTGCTGGATAAAAACACAAAGGGATCACAGACAGAGGAGACGGATAAGAGAAAAAAGAGAGCGATCTCATCTGGGGATCACGCTTCCCAATC
This sequence comes from Ctenochaetus hawaiiensis, assembly GCA_029783645.1. NCBI lineage: Eukaryota > Metazoa > Chordata > Actinopteri > Acanthuriformes > Acanthuridae > Ctenochaetus > Ctenochaetus hawaiiensis. The sequence continues at coordinate 16,232,635 of JAPZDY010000011.1, forward strand.
TTCGCAATCTTGGCTGACAATGACCAATCTCTGTGAGCATTTGGGAGCAATTTTGCTCCCTCACGACACTGGGCCTTGCAGACTTCTTTCAGGGTACTTGTGTATTCATGATGTGAGCAGATGGTGGACTAGAGATTCACTGCACATCCTCTCGTGGCCTGCCCAGCTCCCAAGTCGCTGTATTAAGAGAAGACTTTAACTGTAAGCGTGACTGTGCAGTGTCTCTTTTTTTGGCATTTTACTCCCACAAAGCAGCAGCAGCAGCAAGCAGCGAGTCTGAAGATATGTCTAAATTCTGCCTGTGAGAACAATGGAAGAATTGTGGCTGAAAATGAGAGAGCTCATACATTTTATCAGCTGAACAGACCTGGTGTGCGGACCCGACAAAAATAACAACACCATACAACCGACCAGCCACAGTACATAACTCTGATTTGCTTGTTTGTCTGAGCCAACTCTGCCTGCCAAGTTTGCACTGACTGATTGACACAGCGTCTCGCAAGAGTAACAAACACTGGGTCAACATCATCATCCTCGTCTTGTCGACTCAGGATGTGTTTACTCTGGGATCGGAGCGTGGCTGCAGGTTGTAAATATTCATATCTCATCAAACATTACTCATGTTGCTTTACCACCTCTCTCTTTTTCCCCATCCCCCACCCACCGTCAACAGTGTATGATCTGCTCACCTCGCCTGATTGCCTGCCAGATCTGCTGCAGGGGGGTCTGGCCGAGCAAGGGGTGAACGAAGCTTTCATCCTGACCTCCTTCAAGTTGCAGCCCAAGACCGGAACCTCCGTGTTTGGCCTGTACAACCCGAGGGACAACAGCAAGTACTTTGAGTTCACTGTGATGGGGAAGCTGAACAGAGGTAGGAGAACATGAAAGCAGTTGGTCCTTTTTAAAAAGGCACTAATTGATATTTTTATACCAGCAAAGGGTTAAATGACTGTGTTTAAAGTAAAAGAGATCGTTTACAATGATGAAACCACAGGGAATTTTCATAAGTCTGCGGTCCCCCTCAGGTCTACGAAGCTTTTTAGCATCATTTAGTTCAATGTTTTAGTTTTTATAGCCCACAACTTGGCTGTTTTACTTCACTCTCACTGTATCAACATCGCAGACAGCTGTTTTTAGCATAAAAGCTCTAAAAACTGTCTGTTCGTTTCTGTCTCAGCACCAAACAGCAGTCAAACACAATAAGTGACTAGCAGATGAGTATCACATTTAGCAGCTTAAGAGTCAAATATTTGCCTCAGGAGATGGTGAGGAACAAAAACAGAGCAAAAAACACAACTGCAAACAATTAACTAACATTGCTTCATGTCTGCTTCATTTGCAGCTGTTTCTCTAATTCTTTACCACATGAACTTTACGAGGTGACAAAAGGATTATTGCCGCATTTACAGCTTGTTCATCCAGATTTTTGTTTATTTTCATCCAAATCTGAGTAACAGTCTTTTTTATCAATGGACATTTCCACTCTTTCACTTTCACATTGTTTATTTTTATCACTACTCAAACATTTTCATCGTTGTGGCATCAAGCTACGCTGATTTTAGAGATTTACCCCTGTGAGACTTCTGCCTCCCAGTTGGAGGTGAATGGATTTTAGATTATTAGCTTACAGCACTGAAAAACTTATGAAAAATTTTGAAAATGCGAAAGCAAGATAATCTTTCACCATAAAAAAAAAATCAAGTTTCCTCTATGGAAGCTGTTGGACAAGCTGAGTAATGTTTGGTTTTCATTTCCTTGTTTACTTATTATTTCACAAGTTTTTTCCTTTAATTTCTTGTGTATTTAGTCGGCCAGGAAACTTCTTACTAATTTAATTCTGTGTTCATTTGAGTTCATCATGTTCTGTGGACTTACTGTCCCTGTTTCTTCCAGAGAAAACACTGTAAACAGGTTTTCACAGGAACTACTTTATTTCCTCCATGTAGTTTCTAGCAATAACAGGTCACACTGAGGTCTGTGAACTTTTCAGTGTAATTGGGACGTGTCTCCGGAAAAAAACAAATAAACATAACCTCTATCATACTGGGTTGCAGCCACTGTCACTGTAAGCATCCACTTTCTTAAGCACGGCCCCACATTGCTGCAAGTGAGGCTGCAGACTTTTAGTCTTATTGTAATTTGGATGATTCAACCTTTTTCTGTAAACGCTCCCTGTAAATCCTCTTTCTCACTATTATCTCTACTTTGCTGCCATCACTTCTCCCCCACCCCCCACCCCCCCACTCTATCCTCTCAAAGCTGTACTACGCTACCTGCGGAGCGACAAGAGGATGAGCTCGGTAACCTTCAATAACCTGGTGCTGGCAGATGGCCAGCAGCACCGACTGTTGTTCCACCTGAGGGGGATGCAGCAGCAGGGGCCAGGCGGGGTGGAGCTGCATCTGGACTGCAGGCTGGTGGAGACGGTCAGGGATCTCCCCGCTGCCTTTCAGGGTTTGCCAGCAGGCTACGGTACGGTGGAGCTGAAGACCATGCAGGCCAGAGAACAGGTGAGCCATCACTTATAGTATTTCCACAGAATAATGAATATGTTTCTGTCCTAATGATGGAGCTAAACGGCTTTAATTGAACTGTTTTGTTCTAACAGGAGAGTTTAGACGAGCTCAAGCTGGTTGTTGGTGACACTTTTGAGAATGTTGCTTCGCTACAAGACTGCCATTTCCAACAGAGAGACTCCGTCCAAACTCTGGGTAAGATCCTCTCTGTGGAAACGTCCGCAGAGAGACGGCCAAATGTTTTCTAGGAAAAACAATCCCACCAGCAGGGAAAACAACAGTCAGTGTTTGTCAGAGTTACTCGACAGCAGGCTCAGTGAAACCCCCCCACCACCACCACCTCTGCTTCAGTTTAACTACATAACTGTCCCTTTTCTCTTAGGGGTCAACACGAAGCAGCTGTCCAACCAAATGCTGGAGTTAACCAAGGTGATAAATGAGCTGAAAGACGTCCTCATTCAGCAGGTAGTGTAAGCAGCACCAACACAAGTTCCTGTGGGGCCACTTAACCCCTGCCTCCTCACCCCTGACCTCCCCCGACAGCTCGCATGACCTCATGTAAACTTGTTTATGTTTGACCTTTTCTAGGTCAAAGAGACCTCATTTCTCAGAAACACCATCTCAGAGTGTCAGGCCTGCGGTAAGATCATGTCCACTCACACTCACGTCAATCACACTTACATGTGACGGTGAAGAGCTGTTTTTGAATTATTTAAAGGATGAAATAAAATAGCAGGTGATGAATTGAGATGTTTTTTTAAAGGTCTGGGTGGTACTGAGGTGGTGAAACCCAGATGCACTCCTGGTATGTGTTTCCAAGACGACATGTGCATAGAGACGGCGGACGGTGTTGAGTGCGGACCGTGTCCCGATGGATACACCGGAGACGGTTTCAACTGTGATGACGTGGACGAGGTGAGACCCAGTTTATGTGTGTGAGTGAGTGAGTGTGTTTTTCCACTTTATAAGCCTGTGAGAATCAATATGAGATTTTAACCCGAAGAGTACGGAGAATCATGCAAAGTGCAGCCACCTTAAAGAGCCTCAACTCCTTTATTTCAGGGCAAAAGTTTGGGTTTATGGTTTAGGTTATAATAGTACACAAAGTTAAGTTTAATTGAACTTTTTAAGTTTGATTTAATTTAATGAAATTTAAAAGTTTACCCCTCCCGACAATAAGTCACATGCACTGTTTATAAAACCGAATGAGACGCAGATTGAGCCATTGACCTAAAGCGTCAGTATTTGTTGACCTGAGAATGATGCTAAACAATCAATCAATCACCAAATCAAACCTTTTCCAGATGTTACATAGTGTTGCTTCATATTCAGACTCTCCTGTTGTAAAAAAAACTGAAAAGATGCCTCAAAGGGCCCTTTAAACCTCAGCACACACCTCACATGCAATAACATACAGGCATCTTTGTGTGCACAAAAAAAGTGTATCTCACTGTATTTGTGTTCACTGTATCTCAGATATAACAGGCACTAAATTCTTTAATCAATCAGCATGGTGGCCGTTGGGGCCCAAGAGCCAATGTTTTGGTCCCTTTCCCCAATTTGATACCAAAAATAGATAAATAGCCGTATTAGCTGCTGTGTTATGTGCAGATTTTGTTCAGTCCTCATGAGGAAAGTGCAGGCCTGAAGCTGTAACTTTGTTGACAAAATTTGAACATTTTCACACAGAAACTCTGCCGCTGTGAAGACCAGTGGCTCTCAAACTTTTTCTAGCATTTCCTCCTTCTGAAAGCCGTAAGAGTTTATGCCTCCCCAGGGGAGCCAACTAATGAAATGAAGAACTGTGGGGTCCGCCCCACAGTTTGAGAACCGCTGGTGTAGACAAACGAGTAAACTGGGCTTGCAGTTAGAATTATTTATTTTTTAAAGTTTTTTATTTTTATTTTTTTTTTGAGGTGATACAGAGGGGAGATAATATGCAACACAGCTCCCGTAGGCCGGAAATCCAATGTACTGTGATCAATACATAATATTCATCTCAATCAGCTGGCCATAATGATGCCTTATGGTGCAAGCAGCTCTACTGTGTGCCATTTAATGTCACCAAACACTGTATAAAGTCCTATTTAGACTAATCTAAAAGAGGTTTTGTTTCATCAAACTGGAGCCTCTTAGCTCTCTGATGAGCAACGTAAGACTTAAAATAGCTTTAATAAGTTAAAGCAGAGTTTTTCAGGGGCTTCAAAAGGTCTTTGATAACTTGTAAACACAGATTGCTGCAGTTTTTTTGGGGGGGAATTAGAAGTTAAATCTGTGATCATCAAAGTGGCCTGCAGAAGCTAGTTTGTTCAAATGAAGCTCAGTGATGAAAGCCACAGGTAAAGATAAAAGTTTCTGAGGCATGACTGTTGTCAACGAGGTCCTCATGAGGACAGAAGTACAAGGATGTGTGTGTTCCTGTGTGTGTGTGTTTGCCTGCCTGTCTCCCCGTGTTTGCTCTGACCTCTTTTCCGAGGACTTGCCCCCTTCAGCATTCTCTCTTTTGCATGAGCAAAAGTGTCATCAAACCTAAAAGCTTTCGTGGAGAAGCCCTGTGAGGGCCACGAACATTTTGCAGCTTTAACAGCACTCTCGTCCTTCTTCCTGCAGTGCCAGTTTAACCCCTGCTTCCCCGGAGTGAAGTGTGTGAACACCGCCCCGGGTTACCGCTGTGATGCCTGTCCGCTGGGCTACACCGGCCTGCCGGTGGAGGGCGTGGGTGTCCTGTTCGCCCAAAACAACAAACAGGTAAAAAACTGGAGAAAATATGGAGGATGTGAAGACTTTTGGCACAAAATATACAAAGGAATGCATGTAAATGACAGTATAGAACAAAGAAGACATTAAAGATCAACAATAAAAGGGTTTGCAATATAAGAGAAACTTTAGATTACAGCCATTAAATTATAATGCAATACACGATATGAATAAAAATCAATAAAATATTTCTGGATCACCTTTGAGAGGATGGAGAATATTGTAAATAAGGTATGGTTTTTCAGTTTATCAGGGTTTTTAAGGGAATCAAAAAGTAAATATTGAGCATGTGGGTGTTTGGTGCGTAACAGGTATGTAGTTTAAAAAGTACTCCAGTACTCCTAAATACAAATTTATAACTCTGCAAGAAAATGTGTGAAATTGCAAAAAAGGGGGAAAAGGTAACAGCAATTTGGATGATTTCACATCTTCCTTTCATCATTTTTTCCTTTTTATTCAGGTCTGTGATGACGTCGACGAATGCAAAGGACCCGACAACGGAGGCTGCACTGCAAACTCAATATGCCACAACTCTGTGGTAAGACGACTCTGGAATATTTCCTGAACACTACACATGACTCATGTGGGCCAATTTGTTCATTTTTATAGCTTTCCGACTGCTGTCCAGAGAAACTAGTTGTCCTCATTCCTGCACAGGGCTCGTACCACTGCGGCAGCTGTAAGTCAGGTTTCACCGGAGATCAGGTGAAGGGCTGCAAGCCGGAGGTCAGCTGCGGCAACAGCCTGACCAACCCCTGTGACGTCAATGCCCAGTGTATTGTGGAGAGGGATGGGTCAATCACCTGTCAGGTAGGATTTCCCACATTATTCACTCACACAGTCTCAACACAACACAACACAACACAACATGCTGTCTGAGCTCCTGACGGTTTCATTTGTCTTGTCAGTGTGGAATCGGCTGGGCTGGTAACGGATACCTGTGTGGGAAGGACACTGACATTGACGGATACCCAGATGAGAAACTCAAATGCAAAGATGCAAACTGTCGAAAGGTAAGCAGAGCAAAAAAAAAAATGTCAACAGATGCAGCTTAGCTGTGACAGGCAGACATTTTCTTATTCTTGTACTGCATCATCTCTTCACAGGACAACTGCATCTACGTACCCAACTCCGGTCAAGAGGATGCAGACAGGGACGGTCAGGGAGACGCCTGTGATGACGATGCAGACGGTGACGGTATACTGAACGAGCAGGTCGGTGGAAATATAACTTCTCCAACTAGAAATCAGTCAGTCAAAACAATAAATCCAGTACAAAATGCCAACTTAAACAGTCGGAGAGGTTATCAGCTGTCCTGTTTACTCTTAGAAAAGGTTTACATTCAGTGTCCACTTTATTAGGTACACTTGTGCAGTCAATTATGCAGCACAATGCAAGTGTTTACAATCAGTTTTAATTAAATCATGCTTAAAATGTTCAGTTGTCTTAACACTGACATCTAGGCATTTATTAAATGCATAAAAAAAACATTTTTAGATGTCTGTCAAAACAATTTAAAAAATATGTTATTTACAGACTTTGTGAAGTAGCAAAGGTTCATGGGGTTTGTTTGTTTCTTTGTTAAACAGACTTCAAGTTTTATTTTGTTCATTCTTGCAGCAGCTGTGGCTGCAGGCATATTCATTTACCTCAAAATATTATGGATTTCTCTTAGTTTGAACATTGTCTTCAGAGAAAAAAAAAAGTTGTTTTGCCAAAAATTCAAAGATATTCCATTTCTAATCTTACAAAGCAAAGAAAAACAGCACATTAGATTAGTGTGACATTATGGAAAGTACACTCATTTGCTTTCCTGGTGAGAGTTAGTTGAGAAAATTAAAACCTACATTAAAATTATCCAACTGTTTTTGAAGTTGTTAAGATAAACTCAGACTGAAACATCTGCAGCAGTAAAAATCTGCATACAGAATAATGCAGCAGTAATATCAATCCAAAAATATCATGTATAACAATAAAAAACACTGAATGGAACCATTTTACTGCAAAATGACTAGTTTCATTTTTCATATTTTGAGTGGATTTTGATGTTAATGCACACAAACTCCTACTTAAATAAGGATTTCAATGCAGGACTTTGTACTGGATTATTCTCACAGTGTGCTGTTAGTGCTTATGCTCTAGTGAAGGATCTGATAAACAAACACTCGCACACACAAGCTCGACACAAATACACTCACAAAGGAACGACATGCTGTGAATGAGACTTTTGAACTCTCTGCCTGTCTCAGGACAACTGCTGGTTGAAGCCCAACGTGGACCAGAAGAACAGCGATAAAGATGGCCACGGCGACGCCTGCGATAACTGTCGCACGGTGGAGAACCCTGACCAGAGGGACACTGACAGCGACGGCAAAGGGGACGCCTGCGATGACGACATGGATGGAGATGGTATGGAGCAAAAATTACATCACTAACACTGACGCTCGTGCTTATATAACCAGCATCACTGAAGGCACTCACTGCTATGACTTATTACTCTGTTCTCTCCTTCACATCTCCACCCAGCTCTTACGTTAAATTATTCAAGAATCGCGCTCATGCAGGCAGATTTTACAAGAAATTACACATCTCTCTAAATCATGCTCAAGAAATATATATTGCTGTGAAGTAGCCCTGGTGCTTTAATAAGCCAGGTGAGGCATCAGAGACAGCACTGCAAAAAAAAAAAAAAAAAAGAAGAAGAAATCAAGGCCAGCAGCAGTCTGACCCCAGAGCGAAACACAAGCTTTGATCATTCAGCAGTATGATTACACCTCAAAAAGCCCCACAGGAGAGAAGATAGTTTTTCCTTATCGCTGCTGCTTGACCTTTATGTGTTTGTGGTGCTGCTGCTGCCTCCCTGTGATGAATGAAAAATAGCATCTGAACGCAGGCTGGTGTTCACCCACATAGCAAATGCAACAGTGCAACCTAGTGGTGAAGTCAACAATTGCATGCCATGCAACTATGCATTTGATCAGACGGTCATATAATGTCTCAGTTCCTCCATGCATCCATTAATCAAAAAAAGGTTTAATGATTTACAATAAAAATCATTCAGAGTGAGAGTCTTTGTCAAGAAAATGACAAATAAAGTATTTATGTGTACTGCAATGCTTCACTTTGATTGACTTTAGAGATCGAAGCTGGCTTCAAATAAATCAAATGGATTGAATAAACATCCCACAAGTAATGATCATTTGATTCATTCAACATTTCAATTTGAAAATAATGTCACTGTGCAGCAACATGGTTTGTTTTGAGATGGATTATTTTCACTATCCACAAAAAAAAAAAAATGATAGAAAACAGGGAAAATTGACCATCTAATTTCACAAAGCCAAATGTGGCATCTTTTAAAAGCTTATTTTTGTCTGGCCAACAGTCCAAAACACAAAGATATTCAATTTACTATCATTTGAGAGAAAGACATGCAGCTAATCTTCACAATTAGATTGAATTTTCAGCATCTGTGGTGGAAAAATGACTTGCAATTATAAATAAAACTTGTAGCAGATAATATTCCGTGGATAATCATAAAAATTCATTCAATTCCCTTGTGAGAGCCAAAGTCCAGAGTAAGTTACACTAAAATGTTTTGTATTCTACCACAGTATGTATGTATTTTTCCCCATACTGCAGCAGGAGTGTAGCTGTTCCTCTGAATTCATGATACATGACAATAATCTGTATTCACTGTTGAAGAGGAGTCAGACAGACTGCTCTGCAATATGAACCATCTTCTCATCCCTTGTTTTTTTGGCGAGCAGGCCTGAAAAACTTTCTGGATAATTGTCAGCGTGTCCAGAACAGAGACCAGCTGGACCGGGACGGAGACGGCGTGGGAGATGCCTGCGACAGCTGCCCCGACATCCCCAACCCAAACCAGGTCAGTGACAGCCAAAAACACGGACGATGGAGGGAATAAACTGATAACAAACATTTAGTCAAGTATTGTACTTCAGTGCAATTTTGAGGTACTTATACTTTACACTGTACTATGTCCAGTTTGTGCGACTTATGCATCTATTAAACTACACTGCCTTGATATTGACTTTTTTTAGTCCACTACATGTATTCATTTGTTAGTTACTTGACAGTTTAAGATTTTGCATAAAAAAACACGTGATGAGCTCATAAAATACAGCACATTGTTAGAAATTAACTTCTGGTTTATGCCATTTACTGCTAAAAGATGGATGATTCAAAAGTGAAGCCAACAAAAATCTTGATCGCCCCCTGGTGGCTGGCTGCAGTAAAGGTCAAAAATCGCACCCTCCCTGTGTTAGCAGCAGAGACTTGGTCCAACTAAAAAAGATGGTTTCGGTCATTTTAGGTTGTTCTTAACATGATGGTGTTTGTTCAAGTGTTTGTATATTTGATTATTATGATTCAAAGAATCATTTGTTGCTAAAAAAAGGAGGGAATAACGCTATGATTGACAGCTAATACTAACTCATGATGTAATCAAGTGGCTGTACAGGTGGGGCTTCTATAGTTTGGCTCCATCGGCCAATCACTGCTGCGCAAACCCTGGCACCAATTCATGCCACCAACCAACATGGCAGCACCTGTATGGAGACTATTTTGGCTTCATTTTTGCACAATGAGAAGAAGTGGAGATGTGTTGCTCTTCATTCTTTCCATCATTGGTTGAAGTATTTCCTCTTTATATTTCTGAGTAAAATTTTGAAACTCAAAGTGGTGAAAGTATATAATATTTCACAAAACAAGCAAGTTTTAGAAAAAAGTTTTTTAAAAAAGTGTTGTTTTCCCTTCCTTTCTCAGCTGTTAATCATCTTACAACTACTCAGATTTATCTTTGGACCCTTTGAAAGGAACTTATCACAGATTTGAAAACTTCTGGATAAATTAATCAAAATGTACAAAGAGAAGTCAAAACAAGTCCAACCTAACCAGCTGCAACATTAAAATGCTGCCTGCACATAAATGCATCACTAAAAACACTCTAATAACTAGTTACTGAGGCCATTACTGTGAATGAGTAGTTTTACTTTTTATATTCTAAGCACATAATACTTTTGAACTTCTACTTAAGCGGTTTTATAAATGCAGGGGTGTTGTGATAAACCTTCTGCTCTGGTTTCAGTCGGATGTCGACAACGACCTGGTTGGAGATTCCTGTGACACAAACCAGGACAGGTGATAACATCATCACACACTCTCCGTGTTGTTTTCTCACCATTAAGTACCACGGCTTTTTATTTACGTCATGTGATCGTGCCACTTCCCCCCTGTAGTGATGGCGACGGTCACCAGGATACCAAGGATAATTGCCCGTTCGTGATCAATAGCTCCCAGCTGGACACTGACAAAGACGGGCTGGGTGACGAGTGCGACGATGACGACGACAACGATGGGATCCCTGACACTTTGCCACCGGGACCAGACAACTGCCGGCTGGTACCGAACCCTGACCAGACTGACGACAACAGTGAGCACGAGTCTCAGATACAAAACACTTTACCACACCACACAGTGAAAACAGTCATCTACAGATAAAACAGAGATACATACTCTTAGTTTTTGTCTCTCAAGGTTGCTTCTAGAGCTGGTAAAGGTTTGAAAAAAGCATTAAATTCTACTTCATTATAGTCATTTATTGGCTCATTCAGCTTGAATAGGATGCCACATTTACTTGCAGACAGGTGACACGTTTTAAAACATGAAACATTTTTGACTTTTCTTCCAATTTGCCACCTTCCGTAGAATGCAATCATAAACTAAAACTGTGTTTCTTAAGAGCACAGTAACATCTGATTTAATGTGATGTAGGAAATATTCATTTAAGTGTCTGTATGTACATAAATACCTAAGTTATCAAAGCTGTAAGGTGCTTAAAAACGCTTGAAAACTCTCCCTGTAAATGCTCAAAAACTACTTGAGTCTGACTATAGAAAAGATGTAGAGACCCTGATCTTCTCGTCTAAATTCTCCCTGAACTGTTTTTTAACCACTACATGCATTTTTAGGCCAATGATTAACATTCCTTATAGAAACTGCCACTTTACCCATGTATAGGCAACAAATTGAGCAAAAGCAACCTTGAACAGATTAAGTGGCAAGTTTTGTTGGGTGAAATCACCTGCACCTGCACTCGGCTGTGACTCATTGCGACAGTACTTGTGTAAAAATGGGCTTTGAAGTCAATGAGAGTGAAGTGCCAATTTAAATCAAGTAGGGTTAGGCAATTTTTTCTTGTTTGTTTGATTTG
>JAPZDY010000011.1:16244242-16271058 GCA_029783645.1 Ctenochaetus hawaiiensis
ATCATGATGATGATTTGTCCCTAAAAATGTTTGTGCACCTATTAGCACAATGTAGGACATTTTACCCTTAAAGTCGACAGTTTTAAATATAGAAAAACACTAAAAATTGCGTGTTTTGAAGCTTAAAACATGATTAAACATGCTCATACAGGCAGAAATATCTTTTATAATAGTGTACTGTGACTCCAGTATGGGTATAAAAACTCTGTAGTTTGTTTCCCCCCATTTAATATTCCATAGAATCAATCTGAGACAGATTCAGGGCTGCACACGACATATGATAAGAGCTGAGGACCACCAAATGTGCTGGGGAAGCCACAGCGTCGCACTTGTTTACATGGCAAATGCAGCATAGCAGTTTCTCATTCTGAAAACACACTCACACAGCAGGCTGCAGATAAGTGCGAGCTCCAGTACAATCCATCAAAATTAAACCAAATGCACCACGCATTCTTGTTACTTTGCTGAAATGTGAATAGTCCTTTAAGAAAGGACTGTTTTTCTGCATTTTGACAGCACATTTGAGGTGTTTTATATTCAGGCCTTGCAGCTCTGCAGCTTCTTATATAAAACATCAATTTTCTTTGGAGGCAGGTCTTTTTTTTGAGGTTTTTTTGTTAAAGCCAGTCTGAAATCTCCTCATTGTTACAAGGCAGGAAACACGCTGGGCTTAAAAGGAATGAAAGGAGCAGATCACTTTGCATAATAGAAACAACACAATCTTTGCTGGTGTGTGTGATGAAAAACATACTTTTGCCTGCTCCTGTGGCTCGATCACGAAACAATAATCGGTGTTTTTCACTCTCTGTCATCCCTCAGATGATGGCGTTGGAGACATTTGTGAGTCTGACTTCGACCAGGACAAAGTGATTGACAGGATTGATAACTGTCCCGAGAACGCTGAGGTTACCTTGACTGACTTCAGGGCCTATCAGACGGTGGTGCTGGACCCTGAAGGCGACGCCCAGATTGACCCCAACTGGGTTGTTTTGAACCAGGTGAGATAACTAAACCCTGTCTGGGAGAATCAAATCATTGTTCAGCTGCAGCCCAAATTTTACTGCTTTGTTTTTTCACTATGTAGAGTTGTTTTGAGTTGCAACAGACATCCATTTTCAGCAAAACTGCTCTGAAAACCCACTAAAGCTTACCTGCTCTGCACCAAATGCGCATTCAGCAACTAAAGAGCTTGAATTTTTTTCAGGAGTCGGTGGAAACCAAAAATAGAGCTAAAATAGAGTTAATATTACATTGTTTACATTGGGATTACATTGTTACGTGGGACAGAAACATGACTCCAAATGAAGGATAATGTTGCTCTGAAACTGCATGATGTTTTCAAAACTAACTGTTTATTAACAAGTTTTACCACATCAGTTAGTAATTACATAAGGATGAGCAATTAGTTTTATACAACTGCTAAAAACTAAATGTACAGTTCATGCAAAACAAACTGAAATAAATGTAATCTATATGCTGCAATTTATTAGCTTTGTAAGACGTCAGCGAATAAAGCTGTAAAAGAAAAAAATTTGTCACTAAAAAACTTTTTCTTGCAGGGAATGGAAATCGTTCAGACCATGAACAGTGACCCTGGACTTGCTGTCGGTAAGATGCATTTACTCTTAGTTGAAAATCTGTCATTAAAATTCATTTAAAAAAACAATTAAATAATGATACTGATAACATTTGTTGTGTTCAGGTTACACTGCTTTCAGTGGCGTGGACTTTGAGGGCACATTTCACGTAAACACAGTGACCGACGATGACTACGCCGGCTTCATCTTTGGCTACCAGGACTCGTCCTCCTTCTACGTGGTGATGTGGAAGCAGACGGAGCAAACATACTGGCAGGCTACGCCCTTCAGAGCTGTGGCCGAGCCTGGCATCCAGCTGAAGGTAAAGTATAAGTGTTGTTACAGTGACATATTTTCCACGTATTGCCTTTCTCTTTCCTGTCTGCTTCCACATCCCCCTCACTCGTCTCTGTCTCTCTGACGCTGTTCATCAGGCTGTAAAGTCCCAGTCGGGCCCTGGGGAGCACCTGAGAAACTCACTGTGGCACACAGGGGACACCAACAACCAAGTTCGCCTGCTGTGGAAAGACCCGAGAAATGTGGGCTGGAAGGACAAAGTGTCCTACCGCTGGTACCTGCAGCACCGCCCACAGGTTGGATACATCAGGTATGACAAAAACTGCTGCGGATATTTACCTAAATACAAGTAAAGGACTAGTGCAAATATTTTGAAAAATACACTTGTTCACTCTCTTGCCAACAGTAAGATGTTAAAGCAGGTTGATGGCCAACTTGCACAAAGCATAAAGGCCTAAACAAGAGAAACAGCTAGCTTATCTCTATTAAAGGCAACAAAATCAACCTTCCAGCCCCTTAAAGGCTTAATAATTAACAAATTGTCTTCTTATTCTTACAGTTTTTTCCAAAATATCAAAGATGGATCAAATAAAATAAATAAAATCCCTCCCTGTGTTTTGTTCAGGGCTCGGTTTTATGAGGGAACTGAGCTGGTTGCCGACTCTGGAGTGACGATCGACACGACCATGAGAGGAGGACGACTCGGAGTTTTCTGTTTCTCCCAGGAAAACATCATCTGGTCCAATCTGAAATATCGTTGCAATGGTAAGAAAAAAACAAAAATAATCATATTTCAACATTTTTTGATATTTTTAAAGTCTGCAAGGAAGTATAGTTTTAATAGATATCATGTATTTTTCTTATTGACCTCTAGAACTTGGATCTGAAATAAGAACAGCATTAGTACTTAGATTTTATCTTTTGAATGTAGCTGTGAATGGAGTTAGTTTGGCCTCGGTTGGTTGATTTTAGACTCTGAGTTCGTCTCCTGACACCTGACTTCTCCTCCGCAGACACAATCCCAGAGGATTTCCAGGAGTTCAGCACTCAGCACGGCGCTGACTCTCTCTAAAGCCGAGACGAAAAAATATGACAGCAGATCTCTAAAGGATGCTCGAGTGTGTGTATGAGAGAGTGTGTGTGTGAGCCCATTTGTGTGTGTGTGTATGTTTGTCTGTCTATCTGTGTATTGATGTGTACAGTTTCTGTGCATGTGTGACCACAAGATCCGTACTGTATGTGCTTATTATCATGTCTATTTCCTTTTCCAAATTGTGTTTTCCTCTTTGATTGTCTCCTAAAGACTGTAGCTGATTGTGCTAAATATTGTAAGTTATGATGTTTTTTACTGAACATGGAACATAAGATAACATAAGAACAGAAGAAACATAAGGACACGTAACAAAACATATGTAAAATCTAACTAGAAGGAATAATTGTGAGCTCAGACCAGGAGACCACTTAAATGCGCAAATCTGCAACCTATATAAGTGTGGATATATTTCCAAAATTATTGGAATTATGTCAAAATTCAGTTTTTTTCAGCTGAAGCCTCGTTATCTCTGCAAAGTTTGTACATTTTTCCTTAAAGCAACGCTGTTTAACATCTGTAGAAAGAAGACGATTGTTAAGTTACTAATTTTAAAGTCGTCAAACAGACTGAAGTCTGTTAATATCATGGTGGGTTTCATTGTAAAGAGTTACACATTTGGATGTGAGAGTATTAGTAGTTGCATGATATGTGTGTATTAACGTTTCCATAGCCACACTTTAGTTTTAGAGGAAAAGCATTATTACGAGGAGGATTAACAGGATTACTGTCACCTGTGAATGTGGACGGTGACATGGGGTCGATTAATTTTAACAATTGACTGTGTTTTGTAATGATTGAACTTAATTTTAAGATGTATGACATTTATTCTGCCGAGGCCAAACGTCCAATTTTTTCAGTGTTAACTAAAGTGACGTATAAGAAAGTTTCCTGAAAATCAGGCCAGTAGTTTTTCCATAATCCTGATGATTATGTAACTTCCTTGTCAGAAGTAATAATAATCAGTATTTAAGCACAATTTTTCGCATAAAATTTTAGCACATTATCTTCATAAAAAACATTATTTTGCTCTCACACAGTAGTTACTGATGATTTGAGCCCATTTTGAACTTTTTCAAAAGACTGAAGGGAAAATTATGCAGGAAATAAAGATCAACAGAAGCTGCAGAGATTTAACCTTGTGCTGACGTTTCCTACATTTTGATCAAAACTGGTTGTATTTATTCAACCATTAGCAAGATGTTCTTACTCCTCTTGTTGAGAGGGTGAACAGACTCAAGTCTCAGACTTTACCTTGTCTCACTTACTGTAGATGTTTGTCTTAAAGCTCATGTTAACCTCGTTTTTCTCTTTTTTATCTGGTTCTTAAGATCTTGATCATTTCATATCTATGTAGTCATGAACCTGGTCAAAATAAAGGGCTTTAAAATTTATAGAGTTACACTTTTTTTCTTATAAAATGTTAACATGTTTTCAGGACAATGCATCATATAGCCATACACACTGTACATTCATATTATAAATGTATTAAAATGACCCATAACAGCCCCCTGCTTCCTCCAGAAATTGGCACCTTCTCCTTTTGCTCAGAGGCGGATATTCAAACAAAGACCATTGTTTGTGCTGAGCAGGAAATACCTTCTAATAAGAACATTCTTCCACCTGATTAGCTGCTGAGATGGACAGACAGACTTTGATCTCTACTCGAGGAAGGAGTCCTCCAGAGGAGAGACAACCTCGAGTGAATTTTAGGTTTTAATTTGGACGAGAAGAGGATAAACAACTACCATGCAGACTCCTGTGTATGTGGCCTTTTGGTTTATTTAAGTATGTGAGGCTTCATTAGCTCAGCTGGTGCTGCGGATGCCAGATAACCGAGCTGTGATTTATCTTTGAATCAAAGAGGTAAGAAAAAAATCCCTTCTTACATTTTTATTATATAAGAAGTAAAATGACTCACATACTTTTTTTTTGGATGGGCTGCTTTTGCCACCTAATAAACAACATTGCGAGATAGGTGGTTACATGTAACAGAGTTATGGGATTAAATTACAAAGTAAAAGTGGCTAAAACTAGTTACAAATATCGTAAAATAGAAGATACAGTAAAAATGTTGATTGCCTTGATGTGATTTGCTGGTCTACTGCATGGCAAACTCAAGTCGTCTAAAGCAATAAGCCTAGATTTGATTGGCAGAGTTGTTGTGAATTTAAAAAAGAGAGCCAATCAAAACACAGCGCTCAAAGTTTGACTTTTTGCTGCCCAATGAATGAAGCCAGTCTAAATGTAGAAATGGCTCCTTGCAAGTTGCATTCAAATCTATCACAGCGGCTTTGATGACCAATGTTGACAGAATGAAAGACAGAAAAGAGGCAAAACAACAAAATATAATAAATACTATTATATACATATAGGCATTTTACCAAAAAGAAAACATTCAAATGGATCATCTTCATAATCACCAACATTTTAATTAGTAACAGTAATTTAATTGCATATATTTATCTTTGTAACTTAGACGGATAATATTGGCTTTTATTTTGAAATCTCCTAGTAACAGCCCAACACTGCCTGTAAAAGTACCATGTAAATGTAAATATAATTCTATAACAGCACGATATCTGTTCAATCTATAGACTGTTTAATTGTATGTTAGAAATATAGATTAGATAAGTAAAACAAGAAATAAAATCAGATATATTCAGCAGCAGCTTGTCTAGACATACATTTTAAACTTTTCTACAGACTCAGTTTCTCTCAGATCTTTGATGAGCTCTGCTTCGCTCTCAGTTTGGAGGAAGAATTGTATTCATTTATCTTTTGGCTGATTAATTTGTTTTTTAACTTACTGAATAATTCCACTAATTCTGTGGCTGCGTTTTTTTTTTTGTTTTTTTTTTTGGAGAACCATTTTTGAGCTCAGACTTCGGCTGAACTTTGTAAAACTTGATTTGCATAAAAACAGACAATTAGACAATTCAACAAGCTACTTTTTCTCCTAATGTGAATTAATAAGCAGTGACCCTGCACCTGGTATTCAAGAGAGAACGAATGTGAGCACAGTTTGACAGCCACAGCAGCAATCTGCAGAACTGTGAGCAAAAATAACATCTCCCAGGAGCCTTATCATTAAGTTCCAACAAAAGAAACCAATATTAACAAAAGACATGACGATATGACAGCTTGAATATAACAGTATCAAGGTCTGAACTACCTCTGGACTCATACACGGGTTAGATAACAGTTTATTATGAGTGTTTTTACTTGATCACACATTTAATCACAAGAGTTACTGCAGAGTTTTGTTCCGTATCTTCCATATTTGTTGATTCTTAAGAAGTATTGTGGCACAGAGGGGGAAAAAAAGGCTGCGAGATCAAGAGGTTTACCGCTCACCGAGCAACATAAACACACCCCAGGCTTTCATGCAGAGAGCTGTGGCTGAGGATGTTGACGGTAGCAGTGGGAAACTCTTCGGGAAATCTGCTTTTATCACTCCTTCAAAAAGATATAAAAATAAAAAATAAAAAATAAAAGAACAGGAAACAATATGAGAAACAGGCGCTGAGGTTTGGATTTCAGCTCTCGCTTCTCTGTTGGAGTTGTTTCACTTCAAGGACCAAAGGGAATCACACTGATTGAGTTTGTGTGCAGGGAGGCGTTAACAATATGAGGGTCTAAATTAAGAGTATGATAGAAACACTAATTAGCATAACTTTTGAATTGTATCATACAGATTGGGTGGTGGAAACTCTGTTGAGCATCAAACAGAAAACTGTGGAACTTGAACAACATCAGTTTACCTCATTGGTGCCTTGTACTAAATGCTAACATCAGCATGCTAATAACAGACATAATATTTACCATGTTCACCATCTTAGTTTAGCATGTGAGCATGTTAGCATTTCCTGTAAGGCCAGGAAACCTGCAGCCCAGAAATCACGGATGCTTACAAGACCAATTGAAAAAAAAAAATTATAGACAGCAATTATTTCTTCTGCATTAACGGAAAATTGCACTTTTTATGTTGAAATGAAAGTTAAGATGGCTAAGTTAGTTTCAGGGGAACCATTAAAAAAGGCCAATCTCATGCGTCATTACAGTTTGTAACTAACCTGGCGTGCCAGATCAAATTGCATTTATGTATTAAGCTGATTGCAGGAAGAAGCTGGACTAGTAGTGAGTTATTAAAGTTAATAATAAAGCTCAACCAGGGAAGGTTGGGTCACATTTTCACATCTAATGCATCACAGAGGGAGACGCACTAGGTTACAGGCTTGCTAGCCTCAGAATTAAGACTAATTATCAGTCTAGATCAGCACTGCAATGTGACAATATCCTTTAATTTACTGAAATGACACTTGTGATAAACTCTAATTGCAGCAAATATGGAGAACAGCAACCAGCCCTCACATGAAGCTCAATCCTTTGTCTTCAGAGCCATCAAGCTTTTCACTGGAGATATGCATCTGTGCAGAGACTGGGTGAAAAGTAGGTCTGACCTCCTAAATCACATGTCAAATAGGGAATAAATAAAAACTTGCAAATTTAGTACATCTGATTTCATCTTACTTGAAACTAATGACAGTTGAAAGTCACTATATACCTGCGAATCCATGTCAGGACAAGCTGTGATAATCCAGCTGCTGGACTGGATTTTCCGAGGGGTGGCCCAGGTCATGTTCGTCAACAACCCTCTCAGTGGGCTCCTCATCACGGCCGGCCTCTTCCTGCAGAACCCCTGGTGGGCCCTGAACAGCCTGTTGGGCACCATCGCATCCACCGTGTCTGCCATCTTCCTGGGACAAAACAGGTCAGACGGCGTCTCCTCATCCTTAAATGACCTCCATCATAGAAAAAAAAATAAAAAACAAGTATTATCCTCCTGCCATAAGGCCATGAAGCTTTCTCTTCCCTGGGGCTACACTTTATTTAGCTTTCACACTGTGCAATTTTCACAGTTGTGTTTGCGCTCATGTTGGCTACATCTGTCACATCCACCTCAGGGAAGCCATATCAGCGGGTTTATACGGCTACAATGGAACCTTGGTGGGCATGCTGATGGCTGTTTTCTCAACCAAAGAAAGCTGGTACTGGTGGCTGTTATTACCAAACGTGTTTATGTCCATGTTGTGGTAAGCTGTTCTCTTCTGTTCATCTGTTTCATTCGTTTGATTGCACACATTAACTGCATAAAAACAGGAAAGAGACAAGGCTACAGCATGCAACTAAAGGCAGGAAACATATTCATACTCAAACCAAGAGAGGGTTGAACGACCCCACCTGCCTTTGTTAATGTTGCTCTAATATATATAAAAACAATATAGGCAGAATCATATACTGTTGGTGGGTTATTGTATGCTTTTCCTTCCAATCAGTAATCCATTTCCTTTGCTTCTGTTCACAGCCCAGTGGTCTCCAGTGCTTTGTCCTCCATTGCCAGCAAATGGGACCTCCCAGTATTCACCCTGCCCTTTAATATATTAGTGTGTGTACATATTGCAGCTACAGGAGCCAACCACCCTTATTTTCCAGAGGTACAGCACAGACATGCTATATACAATCAAGAATGCACATAATAGAGATCTCAAGTTAACCTACTTAACTGCTTTTTCAGGTGGATATCCGGCCAAATTACCTTCTGCACCCTCTGAACAAATCCATGGAAAGTCTCAGTATCTCTCAGGTGTGAAAAGAATGTTTTTGGCCCTCGACTCCATGCAGTCTAAATCATTATAATGGCTATATTCAATAAACCTTACATAATTAATTAAAAGGCTGCTAATTGTTTTGAATATAAATGGAGGCTTTCCATTTTCAGCTCTTCCTGTCGTTGCCAGTTGGTGTTGGCCAGGTGTACGGCTGCGACAGTCCTTGGACAGGAGGTCTCATCCTTCTGGCCCTGCTGCTTTCCTCCCCAACTATCTGTTTCCATGCCATGCTGGGCTCTGCTGCTGGCATGCTGTCTGGTAAAAAGACTCTCCCATTTGCATAGAAATATGCATAATGTGTGCTGAGGCTACAGCGGGAGCTTTGGCTCTTCAAAGGGCACCGTGGCATTATGGTGAATGAACCATGGCGTGTTTTTCTCAAATAATGCTGTACAGCCTGTGTTTGTTGACTCACTTTAGAAAGCTGACATCTGTGCATTTGTTTGCTGTTTATTAATACATTTCATGGGGAATATTGAATTATTCTCTGATGTGTGGTGCAGGACTTGCTCTGGCGGCTCCTCACAGGGACATTTACTCAGGGCTGTGGGGTTACAACAGTGCTTTATCCTGCATTGCCATTGGAGGGGTCTTCTATGTCATAACATGGCAAACTCATCTACTGGCTGTATTTTGTGGTAAGATCGACAAACAGTATCATCACTATTCTCCACCAGGTAGCTTTTTGAAAACTGTTCTTCATTAAAAATGTAAAAATGTGCTTCTTTCCAGCATTTTTCTGTGCATACATGACTGCAGCCATTTCAAAAATGATGTCTGCGGTAAGTAAGAAACTTTCTTCCTGAGTCAAACTCAATAATCGTCACTTGAGCACCCAGATGTCTCTCATATCGTGTGTCATGCTCTTCCCTCCAATGACACCCCCCCCTTTCAGCTTGCATTACCGGCCTGCACGTGGCCTTTCTGCCTGTCGACTCTCATCTTCCTCCTTATTTCCTCTGAGATCCCGGCCATCTGCAGACTGCCTCTTTCTGTTGTCTCCTACCCCGAGGAGAATCGACGCTACCAGAGACAGCTGAAGGCCTTAGAGAAAGCTCAGCACGGTCAGCAGAGCAGCAGCCAAGAAGAGGCACAGCTGATGAAGAATGAAGGTCCAAATGTCCAGTTGGTGGTGGAAGGAGGCTGCGCTGCTGCAGTGAATCTGCAGGATTAAAAGGGATGTTCTTTTGTCCTGATATTTTTTACCAAAATAAGTATTTAAGGTTGTGTGCACAGGTAGAAAATGGTTATACACATATTTTTTTTTGTATTTCCTCGCTTACATAACAATATTTGTTATATAAAATGGCTGGCACTGGAGTGAGGAACATGCTCCAAATGGCAAATACTTTTCTTATGCGATGTAGCTATTCTGCACACCAGAGGGCAGCATTTCCCAAGGAAAGACAGAAACCACTGTTGTTGCATGTAAATCTAATAATCCTGAGGAAAAAATGCTAAGCACATTCGAACACAGGAAATGAGATTTTGTAAACTAACTTTGTTAAGAATAGTAAGCACGAAATAAAATATATTCTTGCGATATTATTAGTATTCCTCCAGTCTCAGCAGCACAGTTTTGGTGATTGCACAGAGATGATTTAAAATGCAGCAGCTAGAGCAGCAGACAGTGAGCTGAAGGGGGGGATTTCATAAAGTGCTCCCCCAGCAAAAACACCCTCTTCTCTGCCAGGCATCATTCATCTCTGCCTTCTGTACTCCAATCTGTCCTATTGTTTTCCCTTTACCTCTCTTTTGTTTTCTTGCAGTGTCACTCACTCAATTTGACATGTTTTCATAAACAGTTTTGTTTATCTACTATTTCCTCTTTTCCTTTTTTTCTTCCTTCTCTTCTCTCTGCTGCTGTTGTCTGTCATCCTCTGTCCTCATCTCCCCTTTTGAGGACAAACCCTCCTCCATTTTTTCCTCGAGTAAGAAGATATTGATCTATGTGGAAAGAAGCTACCAAGATGTCAGCTCATAACACGTCCTTAGCTCTGTCTGGGTCTGCGTCTGCTTTTAAATTTACATTCACGAGTAAAAATCCCTGTGTGCCTTTGTTGCCATCTGCCTGTCTGTGTATCTCCTGCACAGAGGCACATGGCTTTAGTCTAGCCAGCGCTACACAAGAGACAGTCACACTCACAGATTATGTGTGGGAGCTGTGGTACATCGAGGGAGAAGGCGCGAGACGAGGGAAGGGGAAGAAGTTGAAAATGAGAACATCTCATTTTCTTCCCTGGTGATAAAATATGACTTGCTATGACTGTTTTTTTATTCAAATATCTAATGTGCTTTTTTTTTTTTTTTTGCATCCATTTGAACACAAAAACAACTTAATTCAGATTTCTACTTAATATTCTAAAGGCGTCAAAGAGGGAAACTTTCCTCAGTGCTGCAAGTTTTTCATTTTTCTCTTATCCTCTGTAGCCTGCAGGACAAAGTGACCTCAGTCAGTGGATTTTTTTTTTTCTTTTTTCTCTGGCCTTTTTTCCACAACGTCGATTCATCCGACGACCTTTGAAGGACATGATAAGTGTTGGCTGGTTGCAGGATGTGAAATGAGGTTGATGTCACTTCCCCCTGTGTCAGTGCTGCGCTGCTCACAACAGTGTGATTCACCTTTCAAGGCCCCTGCAGGCGGCACCTACTGCACCCACAGAGGGGAGAGTGAGACAGAGCTGTACCTGTGAAGTTACCTACACCTGCACACATACTGAGAAAAAAAAAAAAAAAGGTGCTTGTGCCGGAGCTGTTTGTCTGCCCCAGCGTCTGTCGGTTAAAATTAGCAAGTCTCATATAACAAAGTAGGCCAGACGTTTTATAACAGCAGTTAAAAACAGATTAACAGAAAAGAAAATAATGACACCGTTTAGGACACAAGAACGAGAAAAGTGGGTCTGCTGTTTGTGTGAATGTCATGAAAGTCAAATCGTGATGGGAATAATAAGCATATGTAACAATCCACAATTTAGGACAGTAAAGTTATGTATTCGTCAATTTTTGTAGGAAACTTTGGAGGATTTAGCAGTCTGGGGGAAGTTCACATTTTGCCTGTATATGGTGGGTGTCACAACATTAACTCATAGTCTATAAGAGTAGGCTGTTCTTTGGCCAAACTCACACTAAGTTAGAAAATTCTGTTAATAAAATCCATAAAGTGCAAGTTGGAGTGTGGCTTCATTTTGATAAAAGTGCTATGTTTTAATCAAAAGTAATAAAATATACAATTTAATAAAGGTGCAGTATTTGACTTCTCTATATTAACTGATCGTGTGTTGGGAATATTTATAGATAATAAATCAAACTTATCAATATTCAGAATGATTCATGCACATTCTTCAGCAGCTTGTCACAAAATGGATTTTTAAATCCTTTTCAGACTTAAATTCTCACAAGTCTTTTATTGGCTCTGCTTTGTTTTGACAGTCTGAAGGAAGAATCGTATTTATTTGTCTACTGTTAATTTATTGAATGATATAACTGTTTCTCTGCCTGTGTTCTTTTGTAAAATTACCAACTGACCTAAAAATCTGGCAGGACTTTTTGTGAAACTTGATTTGCATAAAAGCAGACAATTAAACAAGGTGCTGCCACCACTCAACGAGCTATTTTTCCTTCCAAAAACAAATGAATAAGCAGTGACCCTGCACCTGGTATTTTAAAGGAAAAAAGAGTGTGAGTACAGTTTGACAGTCACGGCAGCAGTCTAAAGTACTGTGAGCAAAAAAAGCAACCACCATTAAGTTGTGCCCTGTGAGAACAGGCTGAACTCTGGGCAAAAACACACCGGTGTAAAAATTTCTGTTACATAATCCATCAAGCTGCCAACATAGACTTACTGTTCCAGGTGTGTTTTAAGGTTACACTGCAAATGTCACAACACCCACTCACTGTACTTCATGTCTTTGGGGCCACTAATGGAGAGATGACAGGAAACAAGGCAGAGATGCAAACCTGAGATGTTGCATTTGATGCTACCCCCAGGGGGCGCCATCCCATCTAATGCTATACAGAGCCTCAAAAGCATCTGAGGCTAAGCTACGTTAGCTTGTCTCCTTGTGTCTCTGCCAATATAACATTCCCATTAGTGTAGCTAAAGTCAGATAAATCCAGATGTTTAAGAGGAAATTTTAATGATAAATTTAATAATAATAAATTTGGCCAATAAAAAAAATGGAAAAGTAACTCATCATGTACCTGTTTAAAAGAAAATAGCTTTGAAAAAGCATTTAAACCATCCAGTGAAAGCTCTTTTGTACTATTTATGAGCAATTGTAAAGCAAATGTATTAGGATATTAGATTGCTATAACTGGCCATGTTCCACTTTATTCTAAGCAATAAAATAATAAATATTTGAAATACACACACTTACCTTTAACCTTGCTGAAAAAAAGGGGCATAAACAAAAGCAGGGATGGTGGATGTTCAATACAATTATTACTAAGTATGTCAGAACACCGAACAACAGCACAGGAACATTAGGCTGCATGTAAGCTGTCTGTCTTCTCGCCGCCTTACAATAACAGTGTCAGCGCAGCCTGGAACTTTAATTAGCATTAATTTTCTCCGAGACTGACAGGCAACTTTGTATGTGTTGCTGTGAGAGAGACAGCTTGAATGTGTGAAAAAAAAAAAACAGGCCAAACACACAGTCAGACTGTTCCCGTGGGCATGAAGACTGAGCGCAATGTAAGAGGCTGATCTGATTCACACTATCCTGCTCAATCTGTGAATAGTATGTAAGAGCTGCTATCTTGTGCATGACGATCCTGGCTCGACATGCTCCAACCAAATTTGTCTGCTGTTTCCTGTAAGACGAAAGGAGAATCCCCAGGAAACTCCATCCCTGATTGGCTGCAGGGAGCATCACAGCAGAGGAAGCACTGCCATGTATGTACACTCCCTGGGAAGCTGATTTCCTCATCCAAGGCTGCACTGCCGGCTTCACGGTGGATTCTGTGTCGTAATCTTGTAGTATGAGTAGCATGATCTCTAAATAGAAATAGTGACTCTTTTTCAATAAGTGTAAATGCGGCATTCAAGCAGATGACTTGGTGCAAGTCATCAAAACAGAGTGACCATGTAGAGATGTTTTCTTCTCACAGACCCACACAACAGGATAATGTGGGTCTCTGAGATGTTTTTTTTTACATGTTTTAACATCTCTTATTTATTTGAAACATCACACAAACCCCCATAAATAGACCATCCTGGAGCAGAGGAGGATCTGTGGAGTCTTTTCTTGGTATTTTATCTCTTTTTCATCACAGTTTAACTGGAAAATCAACTCGCCCACAAATATTTAAATGGATAACATGTAACATTTCCACTTAAAAATGTCTTAATAAAAATATCTTTCTTATGTATTTTGTTAAGTTGTGTACATACATAATTCCAAATGTGTCCATCAGGGTTTAAACTTGAAGAAACCTGTAGTTTTACTCAGGCCAATGGTGTGTTTCATTTTACTTCATGTTGCTAACATTTGGGATAACAACAGTCAGAGTTAGGAAGGAAGTCATTAAACTTGATTAAACGTAACATAAACAAAATTTTGATACATATATGAACATTTCTGTTGGAGTTGGTCTTGTAGATTTTCATCTACAAGGGAGGCTGTTTTACAATTAAATAAACAAATCCAATTATTCCATGCCACTTCACACTTTCATCAAGTTAAGCCTTTTCAGTGTTTTTAATAGAAAGACCCCCTAGTGGCAGAATTACATACTGGCTTTTGTCCACAAATTGCTTTTTGAACGCACCATGGTCGTATTCAATCGAGAGCTTCAGTCGGTGTATAAAAGGTAGAGACACTTAGACACAATATTTTTTGAGAACAGAAATGTCCATTCAAACAAACTCATTATCTTTGAAGTGAAGTCAGATTTAATTATTCTGACGTGCCCTCCCTCAACATTATTGATAATAAACAATGTATTTGATTTTGAAATGTCAATGTGATGTTTAAATACACATGTTCTGATATCGTTAATAATAGAGCGCCTCTTAAATCCTTTTCATTTTTTTTTTATTCACACATAATTACAAGTTGCCACTCACAATAAAATGGAAAAATCCATTAAGTTTTATTATGATTGCTCTTTTTTTTCTCCATCTTCTTACACTCCTATGTTGGGTTTAATTCCTTTTCCTTATGAGACATAACACAAACACACACACAATAAATAAATAAAGCCAAGATGAATCCGACTGATAGCATTTTTTTCAGACTGGCCATAGATATTACTATAATATCATTACCTTTAGGCGACATTAATCTTGTAGCAAACACCTCATATTGAGGCAGCCCTCTTCTGCAGCATTACACCACTGCAGCAAAGATAAATGTATTATTGAGCAGTTTTACTGATGGATGTTCATCACGACTCAACTTGTTCTGCCGATGTGTGATACAAAAATATTATTGAGCTTTTGTCCTGTTCAGTTATTTACTGTCATTAAGAACTGTTAATATAGTAGCTTTTTCCAACAAACAGTTGCCAACAAAAAGTATAGTTGTTGTGCTTTTTTCTAAGTGCTTCTTTGATTCAAAATATGTGATTCACACTATGCTTAAGTATTGTAAAAATCAATTTATCTTGCACAGGGTTGAGTTATTAGGGGTTAAAATCTTGTTTATAAAAAATATGGCATAAGGTTTAAACCCCTTTTCCTCCACTAATAAGTTTTCCACAGCTCCTCACCTTTTTATTTTTTTTAACTCAACATCAGACTCCAAAAAAAAAGTGTTGATTCTTGTTTCTGGCAACATAACAAGCATCCTTCAGCCTGTCAACAAGCTTTTGAGGTGATATGTTGAATTTTCACAGGAGGAAGATTTTTTGAACACCAAACAACACAAGGCTTTTAACACATTCGCTTACATAACTCGGAGCTGCACTTTCCCTCCACAGCTGCTTGCTGTTTGGTTAAGTGCCTCATTTGCATTTTGTTTGCAATTATGGTGTGTGGCACTATGCACAGTTGCTATGCAGAACTACGTGGGTGGGAAAAATTTCAAATAAACACCTGCACAATGTAATGGGAGACCAAGAAGCATTAAATAAACGCCGCCTCTGAAAAGCTTGTTGACCTTTTCTGTGGAACGCCATTAATAGAATAGTTCTGAGATATAGAGTGCTGTTAATGGATATTTTTAAGGTAGTAATTTGCTGCTCTTTTCTTTAGATTCTGTTAAATCATGATATGCACTTTTTTTTCCCATTTTATTTATATTTGGGTTAGAAATACGAAAGAACACTACAACAAAGAGGAGACCACAAAAATAAAAAAACTGCAACTAAATCTTTCTTTACTTAAAAGGTTATAAATGGTTGTTATATTTAGTTGTACTTTACTATACGTCAGTAGTCTGCTATTTAAAGTTACTTGTACTTGACTTGATCATTTCTATTGTATTTTACACAACTTATCGAAGACATAAAGTTACTAGTTCTTTTTAGTTTAAGATTTTATATTACAAACATATTATGAGCTTATACATTTCACTACATTAAAGATTAAGACAGAAGATTTAAATCTTTTTGTCTTGTAACCCATTGTTATATTTCAGACTTTTGATTCAGACTGTCATTAAAAGTTTCACTGAAGAGTTTCTTCTAGATCAACATCCAAGCTAAGATCAGAGAAGAGTCCAAAAAATGAAAATTAATTTGTGCAATATTCTTTTTTTCACCCCATAAGAACATTCAAAGTATGCTGAAAGTTAAAACCACTGGATTAAAATAATCAACTTCAACCAGCTACAACAGTAAAATGCTTCTTACACATGTGATGCATCAGTATCACCGCACTAATGGTGTCATATGTAACAACACATCAGTCTCATGGATCATTTTACTACAGAGGGAGTGCTACTGAGTACATTTTGTAAGCTGTGGGTTTAGTTGATTTCTTCTTTTGTGATTTTGCTGCAGCAGGAATTTAAATGCAGAACTTGTATATTTAGGTTATGAATACTACATCTCCTTGAATTGCATTAGACTGTACAGCTGTTTCTATAATTGTGTATAATAAGCATAATATTGTGTCAGCCCTGTGTTAACACGAATTGATCATGCAGCATAATTCTCTCAAATCCCTGACTTGCTAATTTGGTTTCATTGCTTAATTATATCCTGCTAAAAATAGCCCTTCAAGTAGCCACTAAAATAAGATACAGGCAATTTAATAACCTTCATTCTCTGAACCAAAGCAAATATACACAGCGACAGTTTTTTAAAGGTTTAAATGCACAAACTGGGCATTAAAAGTCATCTGAGGCCATGTGAGTGCTTGTTTGGAGGCTGTCTGGGCAGCCTGTCTGGCCGGATCTTTTAAATGCATGTCTGGTTTATTCTGTTCTGTTCTGTTCTGTCTGTGAGAGGAGAAAAAAAAAGAGAGAGAGAGAGAGAGAGAGAGACTGAGTGCTGTGTCGTGACTGTCTGCTCGACTCAGCCTTCAAGATCTCCGGAACCAAGTCTCGAGATGGAGAAAGAGGCTGCAACATCCGCGTGATCATCGCCGGCGAACCAATGGCCTTCCACCGAGCGAGCTGAGGACACCGGCATCCCCTGCCGCGCGTGAGGAAATGGGCGGTCCCGGGGAAAGCTCGGTCACGCTGCGTGGGCGGCTGAACGTGTAGTAAAGGAGCTGCCGCGGCGGTATTTATCAGAGAGCCCGAGGAGAGCTCAGGCAGAGACGAAGCCCGACGAAAACCGGAGCAGATTTCAGCACCAGCGCGACTGGACAGCGACACGTAGCCCTTCTTTTACAATAAAAACAACAAAAAAAACAACTTTGTACCAGCCATCATGGTTCTCATCTGGACTCAGTTCGGTGTCAAGCACAAAAATGTCAACGTTAAATGCAAAGTGCGAGTCATGCACAGGGGTGACAGCTCAGGATCTTCATCTTCAGCGGTAAGTTCAGTTTCTTTTACCATTTAAAAGCCCTTAAATGACTTGTTAGACATAATTTTCTTAAATTATAGTGAGTTTCAGTCATGTCTTGTGATTAAATTAGCTGTAAAACGCCGAGCTTTTCATGAATTATGAGCGTTTTTCTGTGTTTAATTATCAATGACTGATGTCCGCTGCCGTGGGTTCATTCAAATGCAAGAGTCGCTGAGTCGCGTTCAGCCAATCGCTGCAGAGGATCTCGGTCGTTGGGGGAAATCTTTTGCCCTCCATGCACGACTTGCCCCCCTTCTCTCACGTTATATTGTGCATCGGCTGATAAAATTCATGCAGTTGCACGGCAGCGCAGAGTTAAGGGTGTTTTCCCTCAGAGTGTCTTTGCCGGGGGGATGAATTTTTCTGCATATTTATAGAAACTGTGCAGCATTTGGTGTGTAGGATGTCCGGTACATCATCCAGCTTGCTGTGTCTTCTAGAGGATGAATGCATTGATTTGCATGCTTATTAGTTATTCATCAGCAGGCGTTTTGCAGCATTTAACACTTGACATGCCCATGTAATGTTGCTAAATGAGGTTTAAAGGCATAAGCAGGGTTATGGGTTGATTCTTTGGGGTTTTTGTGACTGGAGATATGACAAGTTAAAGGTCTAATGTCTGGTTTCTCTTGTCTTCTCAGGAAGGCACCAGGTCTGAGCAGGACACGCCCTGCCTGTCCATCAAGCCCACAGGCAAGGACTTCTACAAAGTCCTGGGTGTCTCCCCCGACTCCAATGAAGACGAGATCAAGAAGGCCTACAGGAAACTGGCCCTCAAGTTCCACCCGGACAAGAACAGCGACGCTGATGCAGAGGACAAGTTCAAAGAGATCGCAGAGGCCTACGAGGTCCTGACTGACTCCAAGAAGAGGAGCATTTATGACCAGTTTGGAGAAGAAGGTGAGAATCTAGAAGCTTTGACACTGATGTTATTTAATTTATAGGAGTTAAATGCTTAAATTAGTAACAACCATCAGTATCAGGATCATGACTAAAACACTTAAACTCCCATCAAACCAGCTGAACATGTGCAGGATAGACAGCTGTGGGGCTGATGAATTATTCAGTGAGCAGTGGAAGGTTTTTCCTGAAAACTGCACAGCAGATGTTTAGTAAACCCTCTAGAAGGAGAGAAATAACGAAACATCAGATGAAAGTGCAGATTTTAATTGAATTCCTTTTGTTTTTCTCTGTGTTTTTAGGCCTTAAAAATGGGATGTCAATGGCGAGCCAAGGCAGCGTTTTCCGCAATAATTTCCACAGTGATGCCCAGGCCACCTTCTCCTCCTTCTTCCATGGCTCGGACCACTTCGACATCTTCTTTGGTACCGATGTTGATGGTGAAGATGACCTCTTCAACCCCTTCAGACGGTTCCCCTTCAGCCACGTCAATGGGTTCGCCAGCCACGAGGGCGGCCTGCGAAGGGGCCAGCGGCGGCTGCAAGGCGATGAGGTGGTGCACGACCTGCTGGTGACCCTTGAGGAGGTGATGCACGGCTGCACGAAGCACGTGAAGATCACCCGCAGCCGCCTCAACCCGGACTGCCGCAGCATTCGATCCGAAGACAAGGTGCTGAACGTGGTGGTGAAGAAAGGCTGGAGGGCGGGCACCAAGATCACCTTCCCCAGGGAGGGAGACGAGACGCCCAATAGCACCCCTGCAGACATCACCTTCATCCTCAGGGACAAGGAGCACTCCCAGTACAAGAGAGACGGCTCCAACATCGTCTACACAGCCAAGATCACCCTCAAGGAGGTGAGTTTGGTGCATTTACATCAGCCTTAGAGGTCTGACAGGGTTAAGAGTCTGATTCCCATTAGTCCTGACCAAATGGATGACATATTATGAAACATATGCCTGGTCTATAAGTAGATATACTATTTAATTTTGCCAACCACTTACACCTACACAGAGAAAGAGGCTTAAATCAATCCACCACGTCTTTGCCTTTACGTAAGCGTAGAAAGATGCATTCTCTGAAAATAATCGATTACTGAAAGGCAGCAGTGAGGCAGGAGGTGCGAGCTCTGCCAAACGGAGGGAATGCGGTCTGAGGACAGAACATTGTGTTCTGTTTCTGGGTTTCTGAGCCCCCCAAAGCTTGCACCGGGCGACAGACCCCCACTAACAGAACAGCAGCAGCATCCTGCCAACGCCTCAGTTACCTCACCAGCCCCTGCAGAGTGAGATAGAGCAGGAGCTAAATTTAGCCTCAGCACCGACTGCCCCCACGAATCGCACTCCACTCTGCCTCTCAGCTACTATGCTGCAGACTCCTCTGCCTCGACAAGGCAGGCAGAGAGGCAGCGCTTTTGGCTCGCTGGCGTCTCTGCGCTGGCTCTCACTTCTGACAGCCCACACACAGATTAGCAAGGTAGCAGTCACAGAGACTGGCGTTTCAAAAAGAGCCCCTCCATCTTGCTTTGACTCCTTTCAGTCACTAAAGCACTTAACTCCCACACAGAGCCGGTAAATAGGGCAGCGATTACAACATCTGTAACACCGGTTTGTTGCATAACACAGAAAAAATCGTTATGCTTTGACTAAGACAGACGCTCCATATTTATCAGTTATGTAACTTGACACTTTTAAAGACCAGGCATTTAATTGATTTTTTTTTTTTTTTTTTAGTTGTTCAAAGTGTAATTCATCCCAGTCAGACCACTCAGGAAGCCTTATGAAACAGGTCTAAATATAACAGGTCTACAGAGACTAACTTTTCTCTTCCTCTGTCCTCCCCTCCAGGCTCTCTGTGGCTGCACAGTAAACGTCCCAACACTTGACAACCGTATGATGCCTCTACCATGCAGCGACGTGATCAAACCAGGTGCTGTCCGCCGGCTGAGGGGCGAGGGTCTGCCCATGCCCAAGAGCCCGTCTCAGCGGGGCGACTTGGTGGTGGAGTTCCAGGTGCTCTTCCCCGACAGGATCCCACCACAGTCCCGCGAGATCATCAAGCACAGCCTGGCCCAGTGCTAGTCTGTTTTTGTTTTGTTTTGTTTTTTTAAAAAATAATGGCCTGATTGACGCAGCTTCACCATGTGTGTATGTTGTTATCAGTTCACAAACACAGCCTTGCCAAAGGTGCTAGTATCACAACCAATCACAACCTCCTGATGTGTTTGGAAACGGCAAGCGGCTCTTTTAAAGTGAGTTGTAGTTCAGTAGAGGGGTTGACTTTCTGCAGGCGCGACGTGCACAGCTGTGATGCCACATGAGCAGAGAGTTCAGAGCTGATGAGTGGGATCTTTTCTCTTGAATGAAAAGGTGATCTGTACTGTTATACTTGCAAGTCAATAGCAGGATATCAGTGTGCTATTCAAGTCTTTATCGACTTCCTTAAACCTGAATGGTAGAAAAAAAAATGCTAAGAAAAAAAAAAAGAACTTTATTATTATAGTTATATGGTGTTCATATGACTGATCTTTTGCATTGATTTATTACAATAGCAAAAAATACTTGTGTGCAAAGACCTACTTTGTGTACAAAATGCAAAAACATTGTCTCTAAAAGAGATTCATCTGTCAAATGTTCTATTGAATGATTTGAAATGTTTGTAATTATTCTGCAGCGCTGATTCATTATTATCTGATAGAGAAATGTTTAAAAGCATGAAAAATAAAGAAAAACTCAGACTTTGACTTCTGCCTCTCCACTGTTCTTTATGATGAAAAAGTCTTTTGAAACACAGTGTATTTATATAAGTGGACGACAAGAGTCCTCAACAACCATAAGTGCATTTATGCAATTTCTGTACTTAAACACATATTCGAGTTAGTTGTACCTTTTTTTAGTATTTTCACTTTTTTCTACTTTCTACCTACAATTGTGGGAAAAAAATATGCACTTTATACTCCACTACATTTGCATGAAAGCTTTTGTTACTATCAATCAATCAATCAAACTTTATTACAGAAAAAAGACAACACATTTTACACTATTATAAAAAACAGTTAATAAAATGAAATAATATAAATGATTGTCTTGTAAACAGGCATCAATACCAGCGTCTCCACAGCTGGGATTGACAGTGTGTAGTACTGAACCTCACATTAGAGCAACTCAAGGTTATTTCATGTTTTAGTCATTAAACAAGCAAATGAGTCTATGCATATAATTAATCACACAGCTCAATCTTCTCCCCTGTGGCCATAAACATTTCACCTACAACTTTTTCTCCAGATTATAATATTATGAACCCCTTCTATCCAAAAAAAACTACATATTTCAAAAATACTATGACACATGAAGTCTAACTTCATGAGTTGAGCAAATTCTCCTACTTTGGATTAAAGGAGCAATTTAAAAATCCTCTTGGATCAGCAGCACAATGCAGTGTCACAAGACTGAAGCAGGCTTTTTATTATAAGACATATTATGATCAATATGGTGCATTGCTGTAGATATATACACTTATTAGTATAAACTATAGCTGAAACTGGGTAACTCTTGAACAGATTCAGTATTAAAAGGCAAAAAACACATTTTTTACCAGTTCTATTGATCCAAAAACATCACATATCACAGTAAAACCTTGACAGTGTCCATTTTACTGCACAATTGATTTCACTTTTGAACTTAGAGAACATTTTGCTGATAAATTCTTACAAAACATTATTTAAATAAAGCTTTTAATGCAGAGCTTGTGTGGTACTGGTACTTTATTTAAGTATACTTCTACCACCACTGTATCAGACAATGCAGTCCATAAATTCATGATTTAGAACAGAGTTCTTTACTGCACTGATAATTGAGTCTGGTCAAATGCTGCCATCTAGTGATAATGATCTGCCATGACAGTGCAAAACACCACGTAATAGGACTCACCTGCTGATGTGACGCCTCACATCAAGCCTTTGTTTTGTTAACAGTGACAATATCAGTCTAAAATGATGACGAGAAGAGGAATGAAGGACAAAACTGATATTCTGAGACAGTTTACATGTGAGAAGAAGACTGTCATGTTGCTAAAATACTTTCAAACACAAACTAGTCCACATTGATTGACACACAGTCCCACCTGTGCGTTTAGACACAACGTGGACTCTCAACTGAGATCAGCCATTCACCTAATTTCTCCCTCCATGTCTTCTGGGATGAAATGTCGCAGATAAGTCAGAGCACAGCAGCAGATCTGACCGGAGGTTACCCCGTGACAAACCTGACCTTAGTCGTCCTTTTGTTGATACCCTGTGTGGTCGTCCTGCTCCTGCTCAACTGTCTGTTTCTGGGCTACAAGTTACTGATCCTGTCAAAGAGGAGCAGCAGACAGGCGCGAGAGGACACGGAGGAGATGCTCTTGCAGTCCACCCTGCAGAGAGTCAGACGGGCATCGGACGTGGCCTTTTCCCCGCAGCAGGACCGGAGGCGGGCGGCCTTCATGTCCCTGTCGGAGCCTGTGCTGACCCATCCTGTCACCTCCTCCAGGGCTTCATCCAGGGAGAGGGCCGGGCTGGATCACAGGTTCCGGCTCCTGAGGCCGGATGGTGCAACCGGCTCGGGGTCACTGAGAGCGCCGAGCAGCATCCGGGCCACTTCCCCCGCGGCCGGTTTCACCGACAGGCTCGACGTGCCTCCCGGTTCGCGGACATACAGCATCAGTAAAGCGGGCTGTTGTCAGAGCGCACCGGTTCTGCCGCAGTCCAGCGACTCAGAGGCTGAAACCAGAGTGAACCTTGTTCCGCCAAACTCTCCCACGGTGAGTGGAAATAACTCAACATAGAGACATAAACACAGGAGGAGGCAGCAGGGGTCAGGGGTCAGGGGCCATTTTTGAAGTTTGATATTTGACTAATTGGTGGATATTCATTCAAAAACTCCTGATGCAAACAACCTAAACAAGCATGTTATTCTACCAAAAAATATTCCAATATTGACAAAGATGCTTGTATGCAGGTTTAAGCTCATGTAACTGAATTGAGCAGCATCACTGGGTTGATCTCCTTGAGGGTCCCGGAGACAAAATAAACTGCAGGGCCCTCATTGTCCCCTGTCACTCTTCCTGTCTGCTTCTTGTGTGCATTATTCCTGAGATTATACACTAAAAAATGTGTCATAGTTTTAGTAAAAGGGTGACAAGGAGGTTAATCATGACAAAATCAAATCGGTCTAGGCGGTTATTTTGTTAGAAGCTCATAAAAAAGTTGTTTAAAGTTCCTCTCCAGAAATCTTAAAAAATATTTAAAAATACTCTGCTCTGATTAATACATTAATAATGCTTAATATGTTCCTCCCTAAAGTTTTAAAAAGCTGCTACTTGTGTGCAATATTCATGGCATATAACCCTACGTTGTATATGCAACATGTAAGCAAAATGTCAGGTGAAATACTGAAGGTCTTATAACTACATTTTGTTTGCAGCTCCAAAGATAAGCAAATAAACAGGACCACATGTTGCTTGACCTACATACAAAGTTGGTTGTCAACACAGTGCAAATTTTTCTGCTTTTTTGCTGCAAAATAGCTTCAAAAATGAACCCAAGGCTTTCTAAATGTTAATGTTTACTGTCTCTTCCCTTTCACTGAGTTTGTTTGGTCAATAATTTGGTTAATTAGTTGTTATGAGTAAAAGATTCCAAGCAACAACGTCAAACTATATATTTGCACATTTTTCACATTTTACTATCCAGTATTTATATAGTGTATCTCAGCTGTGGCTCTCTGTCTCTCTCATGTTTGGAGAAAAAGCTCAGCTCAGTTTTTAAATCCTGTAATCTTTAGAGATCACATGTCAGTGTGTTTAATTAGCCTTTTAATATGGTATTTTTTCTGTAGGCGGGGCTCTCTACCTCGTCTGATCCACTGTGTTGGCTGTCACTGTTTAAACTAACTACTCTGATTATGACGTTTGGTGTATTCCTCTTTGTTCCCAGCAGGAGACAGAACATGTAGGTCACGTTTGTCGCAGCAGTACTTATGAGATGCTGACAGATGTGAACCCAGGTGTTGCGGTACATGTGTTCGACAAAGCAGACGTGGAGTGCGAGTACACCAGCCCTCCATCAGAGGCGTCCTGCCTGAACACATCCGCAGTGGGTCCTGGACTGGACAGCGACTTTGGTGCGAGTGCAGGTACTTTTCAGCTGCACT
The DNA here is from genome assembly GCA_029783645.1 of Ctenochaetus hawaiiensis. NCBI lineage: Eukaryota > Metazoa > Chordata > Actinopteri > Acanthuriformes > Acanthuridae > Ctenochaetus > Ctenochaetus hawaiiensis. The sequence continues at coordinate 16,268,930 of JAPZDY010000011.1, forward strand.
TTAATCAATGTAGCTGTGATTTAATACAAGTGCTGCATCAAACTGGAAAAAACAAGGACAGAGTGATTAAAAACAAGCTTCATAAGGTTGGGTTAAAAGGAAGAGGGAGCTTTGTACTTTAGTGCACATAAAAATATCTTTTTTCTGAGCAAAGTCTGGTTGGTATATACGTTTCTAATTTAAGGAAAAGTCATATGAAGTTTTTTTAATGTTCCTTTCCAGACAGATTTTAAAGCATGCAAAAATCCTCTGCTGTGATCAATATTTTAACGCGGTTTTCCCCGATAAAAAGCTCAATAAAAAGCTTTGAAAAAGAGGCTGGAGGCATATCTACTCTTCTCATGAACTGCAAGTTCCTGGAACTTAGAATCACAAGCCTCAAGATGGCTAACGTTAGCACAGAGGAAACATCTGAGTCCTTCTCATGGATGAGACTGAAGCTCCAACATCTACAGGACTCAAGTGAAGAGTCTGTGAATTGGTGACTAGTGGATGTATCAGAATGATAAATATCAATTCTCATTTGTTCCTGTTGTTTGTTAGCTCTTACCTGGAAGTGGCTGATACACCTTAAGTGGTTGTGCTAATGCAAACTCTCACTCTGTACTGACATGTTTGCTCCTCACCGGAGGTTTCAGGCTTTTTTTTGCCTGCAACTTGCTTTTGAATTTGTGACACATCAAATATTACTTGCCCCAGGCCTTTTGAATCTCAGATGTTAAGGAAAAAAGTACAGACATTCACCCCCTTAAGTGGAAAAGTGTAGAAAAAAAACTTCTCCAGTCACAAACTTTGCACAAATACAAGTAAGAAAAGTGAAGTTCTGACATTTTAGAGACTTAAATAGAAGAAAAAACCTGCTTTTATTGCAGACAAATATTGAAATGTCCACACGCCAGGAAGTCATTTGATACCATTGTGCTGAATTAATCAGGAAAATAAGTGAGTAGAGGGCTGGATCAAGTTTTCTTGTTTTGTTGTTATATTACAATCACAGATAAACGTGTTAGATTAAAGACATCTTAATGTTTAGAATAATTTGTATCACTTATAATGTATAGATAAAAGACATGATTTCTTTTCAGGTGTCTCTCTGCGGATCTTATCAGCCGACAGCGACGGTCTGTCAAACGGCGTTCTGTCTTCGGCCTTGGAGTGGGATTATTATGACCCCTGCTACGTCAAACAGAACAGCGTCCCCAAACACAAACACCACAGACCTGCAATGCACACCAAACAGTACTGGGTGTGATACGTCCCGGCTGTCAGTGTGATTAGTAGTTTTTAATGTCTTAATTTATTTTTTAGCACTTATTTATTTGTTTTGTATTTAATTCAAACAACCAATGAAAGTTTTTATTATTTGAAAAGTCCTATTTTATTTACATGTAGCACAAATTATCACATACATACTACACACTATACTATACACACTTTACACAAGTTAAAATGGACAGTTTTTTGATGATAAATGCACTCTGCCACTGACTTTGTTCACATTTTTAAGTATTTAAAAGGCACTTATACTTAAGTTATTGTGATAATTAACTATGCACATCAATACTTATGTCAGTGCACACTGTAGTCACCATTTCATATTAACAGGGCAGTTCAGCCTCCTGTTTTTTTGTTTATAAATATTCACATCAAGATTTATTATCACTTTTATAGTTTAAAATGTTTTGATTCACTTTATTATTTATCACTTTAACAATAAAGACTATTTTGGAATTTATTTCAGTGCTTCTTGATTCTATTTGTCGCACAAAGAAAATAAGTTTAAAAACAGAATCTCCACAAAAGTACAAAACTTGAAGATAAGCAAAGGAAACGTTTGTCAGTTTACATTTTTAATAAAATTTAACTAATTTCATATATGAGGCTCAAGCAATAAGTCTTTTTCTAAAATCTGCCCGTTGATACTGGCCTGTACTGTCCAACATGTTTTGTCATCATGACAGCTGTATCCAACCAGCAGAGGGCACTGTGGTCTGGCTGGTGTTCAGATTTGATGGGCTTTCTCCTTGAGCAGTTTTACAGAAAAGTCAGCTGGACTTATAATCAACTGGTTTTACTCTTTACTCTTCTTACAGAGATGCAAGGACAGACCTAAGAAATGATATTTAACC
>JAPZDY010000011.1:16277268-16290050 GCA_029783645.1 Ctenochaetus hawaiiensis
CCTTTATTAGTCCCACAAGGGGGAAAATTGCATTGTTGCAGCAGCAAGTGCACAGTAAAAGACAGAATGTAAAAGAGCAGCAATAAGAATAAAGAACAATAAATAATAAGTACAAAATAATAGCAAGAAATTGTACAATATTTACAAGGGTGACTGTATGAAGTTGTAGTATTCAGTTGCACAGATGAAATTGGAGTAATATACATAGATATTGCACATACATGAAATTATTAGTACACATGAAATACTACTAATAATAATATTATAGAGTATTGTGCATTAAAGTGCAGTGTGATTCAATTGTCCAGGCTGGTGGGGGTGAGGTTTACTAGGAGCAGTGCTTGTAAAGTCTGACAGCTACTGGGAGGAAGGACCTACGATATCGCTCCTTCACACACTTTGGGTGAAGGAGTCTGTCGCTGATGGAGCTCTCCAGTGCTGTCAGGGTGTCTTTCATGGGGTGGGAGTCATTGTTCATCAGAGAAGACAGCTTAGCCATCATTCTTCTCTCTCCCACCACCTCCACTGGGTCAAGGGGGCATCCCAGGACAGAGCTGGCCTTCTTTATGAGTTTGTCCAGCTTCCTCCTGTCTGCCACCAATGACAAATGCATCAAATTTATTTAAAATACATAAAATACTCAAGTCTTGTAACTACATGTACTCAAGAGTTGTAGTTTAGCACTGTGTCTGAATAAAATTTATTTAGTACAGTACACAGGGATAAACCATTGCTGTGCCTTTTTTCACCTGCTGTCTGTGATTGTCCTGCAGTGTTCTCCCATACTGCAGTATTAACAACTGACCTACAGGGGCGCTCGACCATAAACGAAAAGCCGGAAGTGGCGCAAGTAGCTTTGTGAAAGACAGACGGCCGATGGAGACATTTTAAAATAAACACAGAGCTAACAGCTAACGGCTAACAGGGCTCGCGAAGCTGCGAGCACACTGCGCCAAAACACATTCAAATTCTTCCAAGTTGTAAAGAAGTAAAGTAACGTTATACGTATCAGTGCATTGTTTTTGCATCGTAAAACAGAGAGGCTGCAAATTACCGAAGATGTCGAAAGGTCTGACACTGGAAAAAGAGCAATATAACTAACGCCGCGGTAAGTTACAACTAGCGCAGCCGATTTGAAAATGCAATGTTGGCTATCACTTTAACTGAGAGAGCGTTAGCTGTTAGCTTCTGACATTATCCCGCTTGTTACGCCTTTGGTTGGCTAGATACTGTTTCCATTTTTAGGATCGTGCGAGGCAGCTGTCCTGCAACTTGAACATTGTCCCATGATATGCATGTTCTCGCCAAATTAGAGTGTGGGATCATGAGTTAGCACGAAGTTAGCTTCACTACGCAGCTAAAAGTAATGTCTGGGCTCGAGTCTGTGTTAGCTTCTGCTAGCCACAGACAAGACTAACTGAAGTCCTAAATTCAACGACAGATTAAGGTCTCATAGTACATGCAGTTCAGTGTGGCTGAGGATATAGAGCAGACTTGAAATTATGCTAAGGCTGCGTGATATGTAACCGTTCATGGGAATTTCTGGTCAAATTGTTGCATCAAATTCAACGAGGTTGAGTGTTGTTCGAGATACTGATCAGCAAGTAGTTGTGTTGCGTTTTAACCCAGTACAAAATGCAAATGCAGAAAATAAATTCAAAGTTTTTCGAGTTTGCAGAGAAGTACAAATTGATTAAATATTCTACCACTATTGTCCTGTTATATTGAATTGGAAATACAAGTCCTCTATTTTTTATATTGCCCTTAACTATTGCAAAACGAGACAGTGAAGTAATAATTAACACATTCTGGTTTGATGCTTACTCTGTGATTTATGGTTTGTTATGTGCATCAGTGTTTTCCTGACCTTTTCTTGTATCAGTTGCCTCAAATACAAAAAGGCAAAGTGGAACCATGAACAATTCTTACTTTGATTCGGTTTTAATAAGAATAGACTATAGCTATATGCTTTCAGACATTTAGCCCCTTGCTCAGATATTGTCCAGATTTGGACTGTACATTGAATTTAGTGTTATGTTTTCTTCCAGCAGGCAAGCTCCTGTCCAGGCACATTGGTCCATGTTTGTTGGACCTCTGGGCTCTGGGCTCAACTAGCATGAAGATGGCTGACTCAGAGAAGGCAGAGGAATTTGTTGATGCCGAGTGTCCCCTAGAGTGCCTTGATGAAGCACAATCAGTCACAACTTCTGTTCAGGGAGAGCAGGATGAGCATCTGAAAACAGAGACTACCACCAGTACCAGCTCACCACCGAGAGAAAAAGAGGCAGACAGCCCTGTGAATACAGAGGGTGAGCAGAGTCTCCTCTCAATGCCATGCCTGATGAAAGAGCTCCGCAGAGACTCTCCAGAGTCCCAGCATGCCTCCACAGGAAGTGACAAGCCCGTATCTCGTCATATCTATGAGAGTGACTCCTCAAATCCCTGCATGCTCTCACCCTCTTCCAGTGGCCACCTTGCTGATTCAGACACACTGTCATCAGGGGAAGAGGGTGCTGCTCCCTGTGAAGGAGAAGGGGAAGAGGGCAGCATGGAAGCTGCCAATGATCCTGGACAGGCAGCAGGAAAACCAACATCTGCCATTGCTGCAGGAGGGAGGAAGTCTCGACGGTCACGTTCAGAGAGCGAGATGCCTCCTAATGCCATGGCTGCAAAGAAAAACCGCTGCCAACCCACCATGGTGGCAGCAGGAGGGCAGGAAAAACAAACCAATGGCAAGCTGGCAAAAGTAAAAGGTCACCGTAGCCAGAAACACAAGGAGCGAATGCGTTTGCTGAGGCAAAAACGAGAGGCAGCAGCGCGGAAGAAGTATAACCTGCTGCAGGACAGCAGTACGAGTGACAGCGAGCTCACATGTGACTCCAGCACCAGCTCCTCTGACGACGAGGACGATGACACTTCAGGAGGTAGCAAGACAATCAAGACAGATATTTCAGGTAACATCCAGTGTTCACTTCACATGCTTATGACACAGTACTACTACTACTACTACTACTGTCTAAGGTTACAGACACAGCCACGTAAATGTCCCATGTAAAACACTGTATCACATAGTAATAGAAAAATATATGGGCCTACATTGTATGACAATCAAAGAAGGTAAGCCATCAAAGTAAAACACTGATTTTGACAAGAGGTTGCTTGCATGGCTTTAAATTTTCAAGCAATCAAAAAAAACGTTTCACTTGCCACAAACAGTAATTTGAAGAAATGGGCTTTCCAGGCCCTTTGAAATATTAGATTAGTATGAGCACTGCTGTGTTTATGTTTGTTTTCAATTTAATTGGGTGTGGGGGGGTCCTCACTCATTACCTGTCTTCATTCACATTGTCTTTAGATATCTAGACTGTGTGTTTAGAAGGGCCGATGCCTGGTCACTTGTAGTGAAACAGTATGTTTTGTAGGAACTTTGTCTCATCATTTGCATGCTGTGGAAGTCTAGTGGACATTTTTCAACTCATGGAATCACATAAGCCAAGTTGTATTAATCTAGCCTTTATTGTGAGTTCTGCATTTCAACAAGTGAGCCATTTATATCCTCAGCCTTTGCTGTAAATAGACCATGGTGTATGATGTCACTGTGCCAGTCTGAGTTACACGACTAATTTAGTTTATCTTGATTTTTTTTGTCTTTGCCCGTGGCTTTTTCAAACGTTCCTTAGGTTTATCTCACACTTCACACTGCCTACACAGGAGGCAATTATTTTTGTAAAAGCTGCAAACAGGTGGTTTTCTTCTCTAAAATGGGCATTGTAGCACCTCTGATACACCAGATAGCTCTTGTGTAATTGACCAAAAATATTACTGCATATACCGCTCTGACTGAGGATGACTTCATGCTGTAATCTAAACTCAGGCAGAGAAGGGTCTACTAAGAATAAACCCTGTGTGGTCTTTTTAATGTTTTTTCTTGTAGTTATTCAAATGTTTTGTGATGATTGTAAAATCTCTTGGGTGAGTTGAGTTTTTTTTATAAATAGCTTTAAGCAGAGTGGTACATGCAGGCTGCTACTGCTGTTGGTGGAGAATTTACTTTGTTTTTACTTTAGGCCGATTTTTATTTTATTTGTGTTTATTTATATTTTCAGTGTACTTCTAAGAATCTAACCTGGTTGGTTTTGCTCTGATAGACACTCTTTCTTTTTCATTAAATTTAGAGTTTAGCTTGTGGTGTGCCAAGGCTTTTGTTTCATTTTATTTATTTATTTTTTGTTTTAGTGTTTTTGCAAAATGGAACCAGTTTATACGGTCTTATTTTGTTCAATAGTACTTTAGAAGTATTCCACAAAGTGCCTACTCAAGCTGATACCAATCTTAGCTCATATTTTACAGAGCTCATTGATAGTTTTACTAGAAAACGTAGTTGGATATATTTGTTGCCCCTCCTCATAGGTTTATAATGAATTTTTAGCAAATGTTCTAAACCACAGTCACTCAGTCAGTCACCTGAGACATCCAGTAATCTTTCTTTAAAGATCCGTACTACATGAAATGTTTTCAATCATTTTACATCCCGCACACAGATTTGAGTGCTACAACTGCATGATGTAGTCCATCAGCATGAAAGAGTCGATCTGCACGTAACAAAAAACCCCCTCATTTTCTCTTTAATACAAAAGTCCACCTCCGAAGCATGAAAGTGCTACTGTATTTTCTTATGGCTTGGCCTCAATGTCTTTAAAGCTGGCTTCAGACGTGCATCGGAGAGATCCAGAGTGGGCGCCCAGATTCATGGGCTGTTGGACAGCGGTACGTGGGACAGGAACGGCATCGGCAGTGTTCTGGAGGAGGCCATGACACGCTTTGCTGTGATGCAGCGCCAGACTGAGGAGCGCTTCCGCATCTGGATGGAAAAGCTTGCACACCTCGACTCAGACAACGACTCGTCCAAACGCTCAAGTGACGCCCTAGAGGGGCAGCAGCATTCCACCCAGGGGGCACGCCCTTCCCCACCCAGTTCCTATTTGCCATCATCAGAGTCTGCAGAGACCATGGCTGCCTACATGTTGGCGCGAGAGAACAACAGTCTCACCCCCATCCCAATAAACAACAACATCCTACCTGAAGTGGTTACTCAGAATGGAAATCTAGGTGTTCCAGACCCTGGTCTCTTGAATGTTTAGATAACACTCCTACTTCACTCCTCGCTGTGTCATAGTTTGATCTTACCAAGTGTAGAGTTAGTTGCAGAAAGCATGGCAGTGGGTATTAATAGATAAATGATGTGAGGTCACTGAACAGATACACCATCAACAGCAGCTGAACCTGAGCTGGTCATTTGGACTTTACTCTGTGCAGACCTGAGGCCCAGTGCATCTGCTGGCACTGAATCACTGTGAGACTTGACATTCTGAATAATTCAACTCACCTGTTTGATTTCTGCAGCATCTGTGACCTGGACACTGGACATATTTCTAAAGACTGTTGAGTCAGGGCTCTTATTGTATCGCTTAATGTATGGCTTGTTTGTTTTGGTTAACCGGCTGTACACACACTGACAAAAACACAAACACACAGAGTAGCTGATTGTCATTCATACAGAGTGCATTACAGCACCTGGGCAGCCATCATGACAGTGTTTAGTGAGGTGCTGCTGCTTAATAGCATGTGCCTTGTCATTCTGACTTCATGCTGGGAACGATAGAGCATTATAGTACTATTCCTTTTAAAAAAAAATAGGTTAAACACTTCTCATCACCCCCTTTTCTCCTGAATTGTTTGCACTTTGCTTTGTAAATAGTTCAGGACTTTAAAATCTTGTGACAAACTTTATTTTGGTGGCATAGCTTTACTAACATCAAAACATTTAAACACAGATTTGCCTATAAATTTAAACACCATATACTAACACACAAAATTGCTTCCTATTACATAAATAAGATTTGTGTGCATTTTGTTTACGTTCGCCTTCCTGTTACATTTGCTGCTATTGCTGCCTTTGTGCAGTAACAAGAAACTAGTGACTTGCCATGTATATTTTTAGTAGCCTATGTATAGATTATGGACATCATATAATGCATGGGTTCCTTTGCTGTGGCTATTAACTGCAATGTCAACAGCCTCAAATCTTCACTCATACAATATTCGCCTAGTTAATCTTTTATTTTGCACTGGTGTGCCAGCTTGGCCTGTGTCTCCACAAGGCACTGCGTGTTCCGCAGCTTGACTTTTAAAATGAAAAAAACCAGGCATCAAACTTAGAAATATACAGCAGTAATACAACTGCGGTATGGTGCATGGCTTATGTTTACCGATTTCCTAAAAACTGACTGATCTGAGTGATCTAGTGGCCTTTTCTGGTTCAGATCCTGTGGTCTTAGAGGTGGAAACACTCCTCCTCAACCCTCTCCTCAAACTACTTTTACTGACGTAGGTCATGGTTCTTAACAATGCTAATACTATCTAACCATCACAGACACTGATGAAGGAATCTTTGGCCTGTTCATATTTATAGTTAGGACATTAAAAGGAAAGTGTTACATTTTCTGTATATGTATATTAAGCCCTATGACTGTCAGTTTTACCGAACTGAAAGCTGGAGGCATCATTTCCCCACCTGTTTGCATGTGATTATATTAGTATATAGAATGTGCAAGGCCAAATAAGTCAGCAGCATGTGGGCAAGGTGTAACTTTGCTTATGTTGATAAATGGTGACTGATGGAACATTTTATCTATTTAGTTATATTCTCTTGGCTTAGTGATTTTGTTCCAAATTATGTTAATATTGGTGTTTTTCTTTTTAATGGTGCATAAATACTTTGGTTTTAAATGGATCCAGCAAACTGCTGTCCTGCATTTGTCAAAACTGAAAATTACCTTTAAATCAACTGTTTTGTCAACACGGTAAAGGAGCCTTGTGCACACAGTCACAAACTGTGTGTATTAGAAACAACACTAAGGACAGTCCATTGTTTACCAAAGAGACTATCCTGGTTTACATGAGTCCTTTTTCTATCTCTAATACATGGCCTTTACATTTGCAAGTCTTCAGTTTCTCTGGTAACCCTGGTACCTGTCTATTTCAGCCCAATCAGCTATTCATAGACAGTGTTCTCTCATAGTACATGCTGTCCAGACGAACCCTCTCACACACACCCACAGACTTGTCTGGATACCAGTGTGTGTGCATGTGTCTCTCCCAGGGAAGATACATGTTCTCGTTCTTCCACAGAGTTCTTCTTCTGTTATTGTGCCACTACATTTCATTCACTTACTAACATCATTTTGAAGTGTTTTGTAATGACTGTATTCTAGTGTAGTTTTTATGTGAATGGCTGTTATTTTAAAAGCAATAAATGGAGAGAAAAAAAAAACTGCTGCTGCAAAAGGGTTATTAATAACACAGCCAACACAACCAGACAAACTGTAGTTTATGTAATGAGAGGTGTCTCTTTCTCCGACTTATTTTATAACAAGTGCTAAGCATTTTGTGCCCTGCTTATGTGCCCCGGGGCTTTTAAGACGCCTGAAGTGCCTTGCACTTTTGCAGGAGCACTCTGCTCGTCTCAAGTTGAAAAATCTTCAACTCAGCGCAGAGAAACACCCAACATCGTTTGTGCTGGGGTTTTTTGTTTTGTTGTGCTTATTTTTTTTCCTCTCCAATTGGTGAATGAATAAGATCTGACCTTAATTATACTCCAACATGTATAATCCTTGAAATCACTCCCTATGATTTTTTTTTTACTCTTTTGGAGGGTCCCATGTACCTTTCATTACTCTGAGTCCAGTTTACTATATAGGAGAAGCCTCTCCCTTTCTAAGCCACAGCCGGTGCCCTCTGCTAATGTGTATCTGTCTCTGAATGTCTGATTTTAAGAAAAGTGCATTCACTCCGCAGCAAAATTACAGTTAGGGAAAAGGACAAATGATTTAGTGGTTGCCTAGCAACAACAACAAAAAAATTCCCGCACTGCTCTTTTTTTTTTTTTTTTAAATTATAGGCTTCAACAATGAAGGAAACCTTTTGCAACCTGCAAAAAACACTCAGATCAGGGCCTTACTGTATTTACAGAAAAACTAGTGACGCTTTGGAAAATGATTGAACTGGAAGGTTATTTTTAATTCATGTTTTGCAGCAGAACTAGTGCATCAAATTGCATGAACGCAACGTATTTTACTTCACTACTGGTGTAAACTGTTGCATCCTGGAGAACAGGATGTGTTTCCTTGTGTATATTAAAGATGCTGCAGTAAGGACTATGGATGCAGTGTCCAGTCTCTGGTCCAAACAGTCCTACCATTCCCAGGCATGATTTGAATAATGAAGTGTTTTCTTTGTTTTCTGCAGACGGGCCTCCAGTAGTGGGTCACTATGATATTTCAGACACTGATTCTAACCAGGAGAGTATGAGTGTGGAGACAGTCCGACCCACGGTGATAAAGCATGAGCTAAAAACACACAGAGGCCAGGACATGGCAGCTCACTCTGGGTGTATAAGAGCTCTGAGCTCTATCTCAGGTCAGTTACAAACCCAGTAAATCCAAACTGATAATTTCCACTGCTCTCAGTGAAGACAGGACTTTTAGAGGCATGGGTGTCATCAGTAAGCAACGTGCTATGTGGGGGAAAACGGGTCCTCTTAGTCTCTGCAAGACGCCTTTGAAGTACTACTGCCTTCATCCCACACACCTCTGGCTTTCATTTGGTGCTATACATTCTTTCCACTCTGCTTCAAGACTACAGAATTAACCTTTTATGACTGACTAGCCAGCATTGTGAAAACATGTATGTAAAGTAAACGATTTATGTTTTGTCCACGGTGTCTGTTCCTGCTATCCAGTCAGTTTTCTCAAACATAAGTGTCGAAGTCATCATTGGTTTCTTCTCGTCTGTGTCAAAGTTGCAGTCTTCATGTGTCAGCAAGGCCTAAAGCCCTCTACTGCTCTGGTCCTCCTCACCATGTGTGACTCTGCTCCTCTTTTTTGTTTCAGGCCACGTGGAGGCAGAGCTGTCGCACAAGGAGGGTTCTCAACTCAACAAGGGCCAGATTAACATTGCTTCCTCCGACAGTGAGGTGGAAATAGTCGGAGTGCAAGAGAAAGCACGGTAAAGACTCTCAGCGGGGAAGCCTAATCTTAATACTGACAGTGTTAAAAAAAAAAAAAAAAAAAAAAAAAAATTATAAAGATTGTGCAAATGAATTTCACTTTTTAAATCCTGTGTGTCTAAATCCAGATGTGCCCACCCGTGTGGAGGGGTGATAAAGAGTTTGTCCTCCTGGAAGGAGAGCTCAGTGGAGCAGTTAAACAGCACAAATCAACCACAGCTCTGGACTACTGTTTCCCCTCAGCCCAACTGGGTGTCCCCTCCTGAAGTGGTGGACCTCACACTGGACGAGGACACCGGACAAAAATACCTACCTTAAACAAATTGTACACTGAAGACTCCTTATTTCTTCCTCTCACTCCTCCTCGCCCCTCTTGCCTTGCCTCCATGTTACAGCTGAAATCCTTCCTGTAGTTGCAGCCTCACCTATAACCGCTCATGGACTCTTCCTGCTCCGGGCCTGGGCACTGTTTGTTTTTTAACTTACTGTCAAACAATCATACGTATTATCAAAGCCATTCTACTGATGTGATTCCCTGATCTCAGCTCGTTGGCTCTGAATTTAGTTGTTATAAAATGGCACAGCACCTCAAGTACAGGTGAAAATGTACGTAAGAGTGATCTATCTGTTAACGAAGCAATATCCTACCTTCATTTAATACCTCAGTTACCCCTTGATAACGGATGTAGGTAGTTATTTTGTGTTGTGGCTTGCAAGCTGTATAGTAAAAAACTTCGAGTTGCTGCTTGAGAGTGGGTCAGTATCACAACATGGCTGTTGGCCTGCTTCACTACAGACTGAATGGCATATTTCAGACTTTATTGTACATGTATTTTTATCTACAGTCACCTGCGCCCAAGAAAAAAAAAGGCAGCTGGAACACTTTCTGTTGTACAGGAGACCAGAGATTGATGTCAGAGTTTGCTTTGTATCAATCTAGGGTCGAATTTGTTTTCAAAAGTCTCACCACTGGTTTCTACAGTTAGTTCAGTTGGCATTGATCGCTTTGCTTTACTAAACTCTGTCAAGCACAGATAGAGCCTACACCCTGGTGCTGTCGAAGGTTTTTGGTTTATCTTTAAGGAATAGTGCAACATTTTGGGAAATGTACTTATTGTTTTTTTTGCACAAAGTTAGACGAGAAAATGGCTACAGCCTGAAGCTGATTAGCTTAGCACAAATACTGTAAATGAGGAAACAGCCAGCCTGGCCTGTCCAAAGGTAACTAAATGCAAACATGATTAACATGATATACTGTATCTCATTTGTTTAATCCACACAAAAATTAAGTGTAAAAACAGTTAATTATTTTTTGGACGTTATATGCCGGATTATTTCTTGGCCATGCACAGTATTTTCCCAGTCTCATGTTTTCTTGGCATCTGCTTAGAGCTAACAAACTTTTAGATATGTCAAAGCTAGCTGTGTGCCCATCTCGAGTTTCTGCAAAGCTAAGCTAACCAGCAGCTAGCTGCAGCTTCATATTTAGTGGATAGACATAATCTCATCTATTCTCATCTTTTAATCAAGACAGCCAATAAGTAAATTTCCTAAAATGTCTTCTTTTTTTTTTTTTTATTAAAGCTTTTGTTTCTGTAACTACACTTTTCTACAAGTTGTTCCTTTATTAACAGAAACCACTGGTTAAACTCACACTCAGAGGGAAATATACAGACACTTCTTACAATACACTACAAAGTACAACTCATTTACACCATAGCATCAATATATGTTGTGATGGTGGTGGTGGTGTTTTGGCAATATGAATTATGTATCATTTGTTTTGGGACATATTTTATGTTGGAAGCCACAGAGTCGTAGTGTCCCAGGTGACGTGGTTATCCCTGAATGTATGACCCTGCAGCATTGACTGGGTGCACTTATTGTTTGCCTGCTTTTTTCTGAGTGGATGCAAACACCTTTAAACCTCTGGGGACCCCTTTATAACAACCGAGGGGAAATGTATTTTCCATTTAATACTGCAAAGCAAGGTGGCCTGGATGCCTTGAAATGTGCACTATTTTCTTTCAGAATCGTATAAAGCTTATTCTTTTACCTTACAAAGCAATGAATTTTGCTATCTCAACAATAAATATTTTATTAATAGATGTGAATTTAGCAGACATAAACAGAGTAAAAGCGGTGTTGAGTTTAAGGGCCACATGTGGGGCGTTCATAGAAGAGACTTTTACTGTATGAACTGTTTTTACCCTGATCCTCAGGGCTTGCTTGCTCTCTTCCCCTGTGGTCTTTTCTCGTCTTCATGCAGTACTGCAGCCATGCTGGTAAATAGTTTTTAATCAATGATCCAACTTAACATGCTGTTTTAACAGTTAAGTATTGTTTAATTTGAATATTGAATAACACCTACTTTCTGAAGTGATGCTTGAAAAATATAGAATCAAATTGTTTTACTTCTGCTGGTCACAGAAGGGAAGGGAAAATCATAAATATAAAGAACTAAACCAAAGTCTAAATGGAATTTATGTTTTCAGTTTTTCTTTCCCAATATAAAGTTTGCTTCCAGTCTGTTCTTTGACATTTGCTTCGTAAGTCTGTATATCTTTTGATTTGGAAGTCAGTGCATTTGTTGTAAAATGAGGTGACATGAATTCTGTTTCAAAATCAAGATACATTTTAGGACATCATCTTTATTTTTTTCTTTGGCCAGTTTTTTCTACCATATGCAGCTAATATGGTAATGACAGTTACTTTATCAGACTTTTGCTTGCAAAATCCATTTTGCTTTTGTTTCTTAGGATTATTATGAAAAGTTTGTACAACTCATGTCTTTAGTGATAGAGGTTTGGTAGAATATTAAGGCAGTGATGCTTGACTATGATTGCACATAGCATGTTTGGTCACATCTTTAACCTCAAGTCAGATATTATCCTCATTGTCAGTAATTTAGCCTTGCTCTCCTCTTATTTTTGTTTTATTTTACTGTCAGTATTTTAAATTAACAAAAAGATGTTTATTTTGTTGCTTCTGCAAGTCCTTGACTTCCTTGAAATTATGTCTGTAGAACAAAAAGAAACTATTTTAAAACTAAATAAATAGAGCGTTATTTAATGAACTCTTTTGTATGGACGTGTATTTTCTTGTTTTCTAGAAAAAACAGTGGTTCATTTTAAGAGCAGGCTGTGTACACTTTGCTCATGTGCTGCAACTGTTAGGATATTTACTGTCAAGTTTAGGGAAGGATAATTAAACTGGTGAGGATTCAACTATGCTGTTTGATTTTAGGCCTGAAATGTCTACAAGGCTGTTGGAAATAGTCTTATTGTTCTGATTACTGCAAACAAAAACAATGACCTTTGTTGCAAAAAAAAAAAACTGCTTTAAAAACTCTCCCTCACGTTTAAATGTATTATGATAGTGGCAGCACACTGATAAATGGATCCGAAACCTAAAGTCTTTCAAAAAAAATTGTTTGCCTAGTCTAAGGTACAACACTTGATGAGTCTCCTCATTGTTTTCTTTTATTTAGACTGTGGCCAAACAGTCTAGACAACTGCCTCACTGTGAACAATACAACTTCACCCTCACCCACAAAAGGTGGCATGCCGGGTCAGAGGTCACACGGTGACACCTGCCACTAGGGGGACATATGGAGTTCACATGAGGGGGACAATGAGGGAGTGGAGCAATTCAGTCTGCGGGGCCCTTCTCCTAAAATCAAAGCCCTTTAGCCAGCTCTTTTCACCCTCGGGGC
>JAPZDY010000011.1:16312967-16323176 GCA_029783645.1 Ctenochaetus hawaiiensis
GACACATTTCCTTATGCACTGAAATGTCTGTGTAATGTTGTCTGCATCTATGTGGCTTCATGTTTGTGTGTGTGTGTGTGTGTGTGTGTGTGTGTCTATCTGCTAGGCTCATTATCCCTCCCAGAGTCTCAGTGGTGGCACAGGGCTACATCTTAGCTTCCAGTAACTGCCAAGGGCAGAAAACAGTCCTTTGAAGTCAGCTCAGACTTCTCGCCACACTATCATATTGATCAGCACTTCTGAGCTTCAGAAAAATACTGCACGGAGAAAAGAGGGAGCAGAGCCGCGTGGTGGGTTTCTGAAGAGGATTTCTTTCATTACAATGTTTCAGTAAAACAAGAATTATTCCACCTTCGCTCCTTCTGGAAAACAGAAACCCTCTGCACAAGGACGGGCAGGATCTATGTTACATATTCACAGTAACTCAGCCTCGAGCTTTGGACAATGATATTGTAACAGAATGAGATTAAACACATAAATAGTCTCTACAGGGTTGTGATGCTGATTTTGCTTTACAGAATGAGGAGTTCAATGACTTAAGATATCATAAACATCAATCCACTGTCCATTTGGACTAAGCCATGGGAGCATCTTCAGGTTATCCTCAGGTGCCTTATTTTGAGAGAAAACAATCAACAATGAAATGATGGCATGGTGGACCCAGAACACACTTGATGGATGAGTCTCTCATCTAACCTTTGAGTCTGTAAGGATCCACCAGAAAGAGCTGGAGGATGTTACTGATGAAACACACTGAATGCCCCTTAACCCGGCACTGACCAGAGATGAAGGAAGGATGGATGATCAATGCTGGTATGACTAAGAAGTAGTCCTAAAATACTTTTATGTTGAGTGACTGTGATTAATGTAAAGGTGTTCCTCAAAGATCTGTCCTAGTCCTCTTCTTTTTTAGTATAAATGCTAGAATTGATGTGATACTTCAGAGACCCTTTTTGCTGCACAAAAATAATGCTGATATTTTTGACTTTCTCTCTAATCTTTGTATTTTGATTGAAAATTGTTCCATAATTTAATACCTTTATGTTGTAAAAAACTTTTTAAATGAAACATAACAACAAACAATGGCAGTTGCAACCTGTGATGAGTCGCAAGTGCACAAGACTTTGTGTTAAGGGATCACAAGTCAAAAAGCTCAGATCACTGCTTTAGATATCACAATGTGTTTGATAATCAATCACAGCCATGAACCACTTCACAGAGAAGATTTACCTGCAATATCACTGGTTTTAACCTGGATGATGTAGGTGGTGAGCTCCACCATCGTCTCCTCATCCACCACAGCAGCCATCTCGCAGATCATTGTTCTCTTGGGTCCACATGTCCTTGACAGCCAGTCCTCGTAGGTGAACACAGACACTTCCTCTGTTGTCAGGTTGCGCATGATCACCTGGTGTACAGAGTTAGCTCTTCAAATATAAAATCACATTTAGCCTAAATGTCATCTATAATCCTAACATTGATTTTATTTATCCACTCTCTAAACCAAGGGACTAGGGGGAAACTAAAGAACAAGGCTGGGCCGAAGACTCTACATCGATGCTAGCCAACCTCTGTGAACTCTAATTTCCAGCAGGTATGATGTTTACTGGGTTCATCATTTAATTTTAGTGTGCTAACATGTGTTACATACACTACAGTTTTGCATAAAGAAGTAAAGTTAATGGATCAACAAAGGTATTATAATTCGCCCTGAAGGGGATATGACTGTTTGTACTAGATTTCATGGAAATCCAATACTTGCGGGAGATCAGGGGATAAGTAGTAGACATTTCACTTAAAACTAAAAATGTGAACTCTATAGTAGCACTAGAGGAAAGTCAGTGTATTACAAAAGTCAAAAGAATTTAACTTCTATGGAGCATGAATGTACAGAATTTCATGTCAATCCATCAAAGAGTTAAGATATTTCAGTATAAATCAAAATAATGGGTTGATAGACATTGTCATCCTTAAAACTAGTCCACAAGTGTGGCTAGAAACAAGATGAGAAAAAGAAAGAGTGTTGTGTCATCCATGTGTTATCAGTATTTTTCCAGAATGTCTGAACACTAGTCCTGGGAAACATTTCATTACTAGGCAAAGACTCAGCTCAGGCAGCCACACTCGTGTTAGCTCTCCACTCTGCATATTTATTTGGGTAAATTACTATGCTGGCAGTTCGCCCGGCGCACTGTTGTGTCCATTTCAATACACAGACCCAGCAATCCATAAAGGCAGCACATCTGCTTGTGATGCTGAACACACAAGGCTCTGTGCAGGGTCAAGTCAAGGAGATGTTTGCAGCCGCTGAGTCCCAGGCACGGACGGACAGGGCTTGGTATTGTTCCTGACTGCTCTGCTGCTCTGCAGGCATAGTGCCTTCACCAGAGCAGACATTTGCATAGGAAATGTGCTCTGTTTCATCAAAGAGGTAGACCTGAGACATCAGACTGAATTTGGAGGTGAGCAGTGATGTTGTCCTCACAGGGTCAGCCGGAGAGGAAAAGGGACTGAACCATTTTGGGAAACGGATGTGTATCAAGACAGTTAATTATATTGCCGGACTACGCGTTAAAAATGTGTGATATCTACCCTATCACACACCAATTAATGTGTGTTTGTGTGAAAATGTGTGTGTGTGTGCTCATAATGCCAGAATAAAAACAACAAAAAAAAACAGCATGGTGAATAAAATGGGTCAATACGCTCTCTCCAGGAACTCTGGGCCCTGCTGCGTATGAGAGTGTGTGTGTCTGTGTTTTTGTGGGTGGGTGAATCATTGACCATTCTCCTGCAGGCAGGGATGGATGTGTGTGTGTGCGTGTCTGTCTGTGTGTATTTGTTTGTGAGCCATAATAGATTGATGATCCTGTGACCTGCAGCATACAGTGCCGAGGTACAAAACACAAACCTGTGACTGCTTTGTACTATTGATTTCGGAAGGAGCTTGCAGTTACTGTTCGGCACTATATGCTCCTGGTTTTATGTTTTATAGATGAGATCTGCAGTCTTTTCATGGAAACCAATTAGTTTTTGACAAGAGGAGAGTGGGGAAATCCGTGCATGGTGCATGATCAGCCAATTTTGAAGACCTTTAACCTCCTCTGAACATCTTCTGAACACACTTTTATCTGTCTTAGTTCTGGATTTGTTAAATAAGAACTTCACTGATTTGGAAATTACACTTAAAAACTCACTCATGATGGACATTTTTAAAAACAGTATTAAAATCAGTGCAGCAGAATAAGTGATATTTTTAGTCTGTGCATTGTACTTCTTTGCCAATACCTGCTGCCTACATTTCCCTCAATGCAACTAAACTGCCGGCAGTTCAGTACTACACTAGTAGCTGTTAATGTAGCCTCGAGCACAGATGATGAGTGGGCTACAGAGGTCTGGTAAGGTCACCACTTTTCAACTTCACACCTTCAGATATTTTTATTTTAAAGACATAAATTTTTACATGTCTGCAGTCGTACTTCTCAAGACTGTAAACACATTTTGATGCGTAAAAGTTTGCAACGTTTGCCTTTAAGGTGAGCTGACCTGATCCAAAAACCAGTCAGGCCGACTACCGGAACCATCGATACGAAGCCTCATTTTCCTCAGTGGGGCGATGTCATCGATCTCCATGTTGAACGTGTCCTCCTGACCGCGTTCAAACCTGTCATCCACCACACAATCAACAAATAGTTTAGAATGTGCAGCATCACTTTATTTCAGATAGTTTCTGAGGTCATTATTTGTCTACCTGTCCTCATTTTTCTGCAGCAGCATCTCCTCTGTGCTGCCATTGGCTCCAAACACAGACATGAAGATCTGGGTGTCTGTTCCTGCGTTCTGCACATCTCCGCTTACCACGCTCACCTCGTAAATGATCTGACATGAACACATTTGACATTTTGGTCATTATACTTTCATCACATTCTGTTTCCATTTCCCACAAGCAGTATTTATTCCATCCTCTTAAAACACTGTTTATAATATTACTTGACATATTATTTGAATCACTTTCACCCAATTTATTGAAGGGCCACCAAAAGTTAAATTTATTAACAAAAAAACAGCCACAAGGAAATAAATTCTCATCTTCATTCGAATCACTAACTCTTATAACCTAAAAATAAATCTCACATCTACAATGTTGTGAATCATACCTTTAATTCTAGTGGAAATACATTTAGATAAGATTCCAGTGTCATAGCCCTATAATTTTAAAAACCTCCAATTTTGATGATCTCCAATTTTTTCCATCATCACCGATGAGGAATGAGAGACAATTGCTGAGCAGACACTCTCCCATCTCAGATTTCTGTGTAACAAGCTGCAAAATGTTCTTTAATGTACCCTAAAATATGCCATTAAATACCAGTGAAGCCGAGATTATTACCAGATTTGAAGAGTTTAAATAGAATTTAATGTTTTTTAAATAGTTAACAATGATTAAGAGGGTTGACTGTTAAAAAATATCAGTTATGGTATCACTGAGTAAAAATTAAATTTATGTGCATCAATTGAATTAAATTGTCTCATTTTGTATTAGAGACTGAATGATGGACTAATTATCACTACTCCTGTCATGTGCTTTAACTGTGATTTTATGTTCTCTGTGCTTCGTGTCAACTTGCTCACATTAACATACCTTCTGAGAGATGGAAATGGCCTCTGCATCCAGCACATTGAACATCCTGCAAGTCAAACCGTCTCCTCGATCTTTGGCCAGCCAGCACTTGCAAGCAAAGATATATTTGACCCCTTTGGTTGGCACAGCAACAGACAGCTCATCAACCAGCCAGCAGCTCTCAGGAGTGGCCCCGTCATGGCCCAGCTGCAGGGAGGGAGAGAAACAATCACTTCAAGCGACGTGGGTGTGTTTTTCTGCGTGTTCATGCGTGCGAGCGGATGATTCTCGCTGAAACTCTGAAAGCCTCCCCTCCTCTGCCTCACCTCGACCTTTTTGATCTCCCCCACGTCCGAACCGTGGGACTCGAGGCTCTCCAGAGAGCCGGCCTCAAAGCCCTGCCTCCCATCGGGCTGGTCCAGCCACAACCTCTCTGTCTGGGTGTGATTGGCCCCGATAATGATCACATAAGCCCTGCTGGTGGTGCTCGCATCGCGCTCCAGTCCGGTGCAGATGGTGATGTGGTAGGGTATGACTGCACAGGAAGAGCACAACACTTATTCATTCATAGGAGTGAGAAATTATGTAAAGGATGTCTGTGTTAGAATATTGATGAGAAAGATTCACAGAGCCGAAGATGAATCAGGCATGCGGTGCTGGAAGATTGTTGATGTTTCTTACTCGGGAGCGCTTCTTCTTCTTCTTCTTCCATATTCTTTTTGTTTTTTTTGTTCATGTTACTGTCAACACTCTTTACTGTCAGAGCAGAGTTCTTCTTACTGTTCAGGCTCTCTCTAACTCCTTCATAACCCTGCAAGAACACAACACAACACAGTGAAGCAGAGAAAATACATCAACACAGATACATGCTAAGAGCCAGAGGTCTGTGTTTGATAATTGAGCTCATCCGTTACAAATCATTTCAATGGCAGCAATCAAATATTATGCTGTCTGATGGCACTTAGAGGGTCAGGTTGCAAAATTACAACACATGTAATAAATATGGCGATCCTCTTATTTCCATGTTTATCTGAATATCTGCAAAAAATAATCACCTTCCATACTTTCTCTTTTTGCTCGTTTTAGTTTCTCATTGTAATTAATAAATGTTGGCATGCTGATTAACCTCACTTGCTTAACATCCACATATTAAAGTTGTTGCCGTCCAAATGTCATTTTTTACTGTCACTGTACTGGTATGGAAACAAACAATCCAGGAAAACAATATGTCATGTTTTCAGCACATAAATCTGCAGCAGATAACGTGTCCTTTATTCTACCTTTACATAGAAGACTCTCCCAATGCGTCGGTCCTCCCTCTTTCTGGACAACCAACGTTCACACAGGAACAGAAAAACTTCCTCCGTGTCCTCGTCAACTACCTCCACCTGGTCCAGGTACCAGTCGGGACTCACCATACTGTTATCATGGCGGATTTTAATTTTGAAAACCTGTCCCAAGTCCACGGCCTCTAAAGTGAACTTATCCACCTGAGGAGATAAAACATGACCATTTTACTTTTTTGTTGTTATATTTGTTGTAATTCATTTGATTAGATTGAGTACAGATGGTAAAAAATGGTCATAAATAGTGCATTTTCTTACAGATCCTCTTTCAAACTTGTTGCTGTTTGTCTCTGACTTGCTGAGTTTTCTCTCACCAGTGTCCCCCAGGTCGCCGTAAATTGTGAGGAAGACGTTGGCGTCGGTGCCGCCTCCGTACACATCACCTGTCATCACTGACACTTTGTATGTGTGAGCTGCAACGCGGAGTGTTCACAGACAAGCACACAGGGGATCAGTTTGAGGCAACAGCCAGAATATAAAGTGAAATGAAAGCAAACGTATACTGTGGTTTGATGCCACTTTAATAACAGAGACTTGTTCAGAGAAAATTGCCTCTATTTTCCAAATTGATGCACAGAAAGGAGGGGAAAAGACAGGACACAACAGGGTGAGAAATCCTGCAGATATTATCCATGCATAATGCGTATAAATGCAGATGAGTTTGTTTTGTTTACGCACTCTCCAGGGCATCTTCCACCTCGACTTCAGTGACTTTCAGGTTTCCATCTCGTGAAAGTTTCTCTGTGATGATATCAGAGGGCACCAGCTCTCTCACCGTCTCTCCATCGTCCTCTGACTTGGCGAGCCAGCGCTCACATGGGAAGATGACGGTTTCTGAACCCTACAGAGAAAAGTGGGAGCTTTTAAATTTAAGTGTTTCGTCTTAAAAGGCAATCAGTGAACTGTGTCTTGCTTTAATATGAGCCTGAGTTCAGTATGTGACATTGCTGGATCACTCTCATTTATATGTGAAGAGAACATCTCCCCCTACTGACCAAAAGTAATGCTTGGAAATTACCAGTAGATATGAGCAGGAGAATATCGGTCAAGGTTAATGTATTGAAAGCTCTCTACATCACATATTTAAGATGTTTGTAAAGCATCAAAGTACATGTCCTGAAATCAGTTGTTATTCTGTGGAGTTTTCAGATGATCTGATGTTTATATCTTGGTGGTAAAGCCAATCATCTGTTCAAATTTGGTTAATAACTTTTCCCATTTTTCTTATTGAAACTATATTTTATGGTACTTATACTTTTTTTTAATGCTACTTCATACATTATTCATACTTTTCACTATTCATGTCACAGCACTTTTGACAGCTTCAGTCTCTAGTTACTAGTTATTAGACATAAGCTTTTGCATACAAAACATATGATCATCTTTTAAACTGTGACATGTTATAGAATAAACTAAACAAAAAGCACATTAAGTTAGTTAAAATTAGCTTCACATTGAACAACTACAACAGTAAATGCTACTTACACATTACCGGTAATAATAACCCAACAATTATAAATAATAGTATAACACTCATTAAGGCCGTTTCTCCAGAATTTTAAATATTTTTGACATATTAATTTAATTTTGCTGCTAACTTGTATGTTAACGTAGATGAATTTTTAAAAGCTGGTTCTTGTGATGGATCCTGTTTACTTTGCAGTGTGTTTAAGTGAAGTATGTGAAAATTTTCTCCTCCTGTTGGAGCTGTACCTTTCCCTTTCTGAGCAGACGTCTGATCTCCACTCTGTCCAGATGCCAGCCTGGATTGACTCCACGGTTGTCATGTCCTATCCGGATCTTCTCAATTACATCCCCCACATCTTCTAGCTGCACAAAAAGCAGAAAACATCACTTGTTAAACAATGCATTCAGTAACACAATGACTGCCTGTCTCCAGCGCTTGATGAATGCACTCATTTTACTTCTACTCATGAAAATTAACTTTGTTTGTACCTCAACAATGAACATGTCCTCAGCTCCTCTCTCAAAGTACATCCTTCTCTCTCTTTTGTTAACGCAAAGAGACTTCTGCTGGGTGCACACCGCATCTCGCCCATAGAGGACGATGGAGACATCTGCATCTGTACCAGCTCCAAACACGTCACTGGTGAAGGGTTTAATCTCATAAGGAACAACTGCAGAATAAAGATGCACAGTAATTAACAAATACTTTATCAGTGTGATGTAGACTGTCGTGTAGTGACTCTGTGGGATTTACATGGTGTGTAAAGTTCTGTCTGAAGAGGATTAGGGAAAAGGTCCCGGACGATGGCCCCATCATCCTCCCCTTTATCCAACCAGCGACCACAGGGGAAACGCAGTTTTTGTCCAAGAGACGGAGCATCAATCTCAACCCAGTCAAGAAACCAGCCAGCTGATCCTCCACCTTAAACATTAACACAAAGCACTGTGATCACATCTGCTGACGTTATTCTGACAAATTTCACATTATTTACTGCACAGGCAGGAAGTCTGTCCTACTGTACCACAGTTGTCGTGTCCAATACGCAGCTTCTTCAGCGGCCCGATGTCCACAGCTTCCACTGTGAACTCATCCGTCATACCCTGCTCAAACTTATTTCTGTGAGTCTTTGAAGCCTTCAGGTTGATTATCCCTGTAGATGTGCACATTACAGAGTGCTTTAATCATTTAAATACTTGTGCAAACACATATAAATGTAGTCTGAAATATACCTGTGTCATCTTTGGTACCATATAGGATCATAAAGACATTAGCATCAGTTCCTGCATACTTCT
This sequence comes from Ctenochaetus hawaiiensis, assembly GCA_029783645.1. Lineage (NCBI taxonomy): Eukaryota > Metazoa > Chordata > Actinopteri > Acanthuriformes > Acanthuridae > Ctenochaetus > Ctenochaetus hawaiiensis. The sequence continues at coordinate 16,321,695 of JAPZDY010000011.1, forward strand.
TGTCACCAGTTTTTATCCTGATTGTGTACGTTGTTGACATGGCTGTAATAAAATGACCAGAACAAATTAAACATCTTGTGATTATTATTCCCATTCATCTATTGAAAATAAATTCCTAATCAAGGTCACTTTGATTATCTTTCTGTCTTTCTCAGAGCAGCAGAAACATTGCTCTCACCTTTCTGCTCAAGACCAAGTGTGGCTTCAGAGTCTTCATCATCATCATCCCCTTTTCTCATGAAGGCCTCGTCCACAGGGACCAGCTCTCTGGCAAGCTGTCCATCATCCTCATCAATAGCCAGCCAGCGTTTACAGGGAAAAAAGTACCTGAACATGATGTGAGTGACATAATTTTTGAAGAGTAAAATCTAAAAGGTACCAATGCAAAAATCTCTGTTAAGTCTTTGTTAATGACTGTCAAATATTCTCAGGAAAATTTAGTTATCTCTATTTTAGAATGATCAAAAATCTCCACACAGAAGCTGTTACTTAACCAGAATATTAGTACCACTTCACACCACACAGTGGAGCTCTACAGACACTTAATGAGCAAAGTTTCAGTCTGCTCTGTCGGATTTATCTTGTTGGCATTAATTTGGGGTCTTGAAGTGAGTCAGCAAGGTGTAAATAAAGTCCCATCTATTAAATAAATTCAACATTTAATAGTTTTTGTTACTAACTGGTTAAAATATTCAGTGGATTTGTGTGAAGATGTAGTTGGACATCTGAATTAAAGTCGTAGTCTCTGCTCTTCTAACATCATCATGACCTACGTGGTGTCATCTTTGTTGTCCACGATTTCCACTCTGTCCAAAAACCAGCCGGCGCTGGCCTGGCTGTTGTCATGGCGGATCCTCAGCTTCTTCAGGATCCCCAGGTCGACCGCTGTGATTTCGAAAATGTCCTCCTGGGTCACACGTGAACAAGCCAGCGACAAAGGGTCAAGAAATGTCAGGTCTTAGGTTAGCAGGCCACGAGAACCTCATTACTTATTTATTTGATCTTTATTTAACCAGCAAGGCTCTTTAGATCCATCCTTTTGTTTGACAACAGAGACTTAACCCAGGAAACAGTATCAGTGATAACAATCGAGACCATGTTGAACACAGCAGGTCTAGCAAATACATCTACAATATATTATGAGAATCTCCTCTAAACTGCTGAAAAACAACAGATTTCTAGTGAAAGTTAGGGCTCTGCAGATTTCCCTATGCCTGATGTGCAAAATAACAAACAAACTAAAACAATAAAAAAGTAAATAAATAAAAATAAAATCTATTCTCTTTGTTATGTTACAGAGCACCAGTTCATCTCTGGACTCCCTGGCATCACTTCGAGTCATTAAAACAGTATGAAAAGCAGATAAGAGCCTTAACGTACAAACATAGATTTGCATTTATTTCAAATTTTGAATTTTAAGGTTAAGGAGGAACACTGAGAAACAATAAGTTCAAGTTCAAGAATAGTTTAACTTTTTATGAA
>JAPZDY010000011.1:16328981-16351404 GCA_029783645.1 Ctenochaetus hawaiiensis
TCGTGGCAGAAAATCGTGATTTCAATTCAAAGCTAAAAAATCCAGATTCATATTTTTTCCTGAATCGTGCAGGCCTAGTGGGCACTGAAAATACTCATAAGTATCACTGCTGCTTCGAAGACCACATGAGCAGCTCCCAAGCTGAGGTCAACATTAAAAGCTGTTAGCATATATCAGTGCTAACCTCAGCAAGCTAGTGAAGCTCACTCACTTTCACTATGAAATACAACTTAAAAACACACTGGGTCCTCCTAAATGTTAAAAAAACAGATGACTTGAATGACAAACAGTGTAACCAACTCTGTCTGTGCTGATAAAGGGCAGATGGCTGTCATGCCAGTGGGACACCAGACAAACTGACACCATCTGAGCAAAATCTGGCCCTCAAATGTCAGTCAGCCACTGTCATGGCCGACCTGTGGCCTGAAGCTTGAACTCTTCTGTCCACAAATATGTCTAAAAGTGATTAAGATAATATTGTCCCAAACAAAAAGTGTGCAGAATACAAATTTAAGTTCAGCCTTAAACAAACATGAAATGGAGGCTTGTGTTCTTCTCACCCATTGGTTGCACAGATCCAACCAACACATCTCTCTGTATTTTGCCATCGTCTTCATCCATGGCAAACCAGCGATTCACTGGGAATTCGTACATTTCTTTATTCCCCATGTCATCTATTGCCACCTGGAAAGACACATTAGGCACGATCATCAGTGTTTTTTATGCAGGTGTAAATATTATGTATGCATGTGTGGATTGTACATGCCTTATCTAGAAACCATCCAGCTGATGAACCTTTGTTGTTGTGGCCGATGGTGATTTTCTTCAGCCTTCCCAGGTTTGGAGCCTCTACTGTAAACTTGTCCTCAGATCCACGTTCAAAGTTGTCTTTGTCACTGTCCAGTCGTCTCTCTCCTTTCAGAAGAGACAAGGCATTTTAGAGTAGGAGTCAAATACTGAAATCACAGTGAGGACAAAACTACAGTCATCACAGGAACAATAATATTCGGCAGTAAAAAAGTCAATGAATGAGTTATTTAATCACCAGTAACTTAATCGCCTGCTATTTTAATGGCTACTCATTTATCAAGCAAAACATTTGCTGGTTCCAGCTTTACAAAGAAAAGGAAATGCCACTTTTCTCTGTTTTAAATCATTGTACATTTAATATCTTTAGGGCTGTTTTGGTCTATAAATCAGGCAAATCATGTCAACTGAAAACATCTCAGTGGGCTGTTTAAACAATGGGGATGAAAGGAATTTTCCAACATTATATGCACTGACTTTGTGGCATTTAAATGAAAAATGATCCACAAAATAATTGACAATATAATATATTATCAGTTGATGTGATACCTGTGTCACCATTCTCTCCGAAGATGTTCAGGAAGACATCAGCATCAGTTCCACTTCCCTTCATGTCAGCAGTGAAAACACTCACTATATATTTATTTACTGCAAAACATGAAAAAAATGAAACAAAAAATCAAGAATACATTGATTTATATAAGCAATACATAAGAAAGGCTGACAGCGTATTAAGTGTTTATCTGTAGCTTCCAGAGTCTTTCAGAGTTTAACAATTAGTAGCACTGTGTAATTACAACTAATTGGACTCTTTTGTTCTCGTTAGGAAGGCTCCTTGCTAATCCACACTCAGATGTTTCCAGGTTAAATATTCATAGCAGTGTTGTGTGAGTTTCAGCCATATTGCTCTGAGCACTGCCTCACAGCTCTGCTCTGCTCTGCTTGATTGACTGCAGGCACCAAGATGTTAGATCACATTGCATCAGAGGACACATGGGCTGGTTTACCTGAGGATTACACGCTGACCGAATTCAATTACAACCCGACACATTATGGCCTGTAAGCTATCAGACGCCATTGTGTGCAACTGTCAAGACACGAGGTACTAACACTGTCAAGTTTCTTTAAAACACTGATTCTCTTCATTTATGATGTTTTTTAATTCAAAATGATCTTTACATTTGACTCGACTTGCTTATTTGAATCAGAGAATTTATGTTGGAAAATAACGAAACAGGACAAACATATTTAACTTTTTGAGAAAAACAGTACCTGTCTAACATCAGTATCAAATTAATTCTGAAACAAACTATGATATTAGCTTATTTGTTGAAGCTCTAGGACCACCTGACTTGTTTTGAGCTATCGAGGCTTATGTATGTTGTATTTTATTACTAACTTCCTGTCTCCGAACCAAGAGATTTCTTTGAAATGTGGTGAAGGTATTTAGAAATTTTAATCTACTGTTATCTTCTTTTAACCTTTGTGAACCTTTGTGTGTGCTGTTATGTGTTTGTCCCAGAGTGACCTACATTTCGGGACGTCCATGGGGTTCATGCTGCCCAGCAGGTCCCTGACAATCAGATTGTCAGCCTCCTCCCGACTCAGCCAGTTGCTGCAGGCGAAATAGAAGCGCAGATGGGGTCGGTTCATGTCGGTCACCACCACCCTGTCCAAGAACCAGCTGGCGTTCATCCCTGTGTTGTCGTGCTCGATCCTGGGGAGTCAACCATCACAGTGTGACATGAATTCACCCTGCAGGTAATCACAAATGAGCTAGCCACATCACATGCATCAATGCCTTTGTGTTTTCTGCAGTGGTAAATACCAAATAACAGACTGGTTTATTCAAGCACTGTGGTTCAGACGGAACCAGAAGAAATGTGAGAATTTAATAAGATGGGGGAGGAAGACACAATGAAATACAGCCTTAAGCCCATCAAATCACATTGGTTTTACAAAATGGATTGAAAAATGTTTAAAGCACAAGAGTCAAAACAGACAGAAACAGAAACATTCACACACAAAGGTTCCCAAACTGGGTTTTATGGGACCACAAGGCCGTAAGGACAACCTGTGTAAAACAGCTATGGACACAAAACACTGACTTAGTTTTATAAAAGATCAGCTTATTCACTTTTATTTATTATGAACTGTTGCCAGGTGATCAGTATATCACAATATATTTGAATCTAGCTGATCACATGACAACGGATGAAGTCTCAAACAGCTGTAAAAACAGTCACCTTTGCTCCCAAACTGTATTGCTCATCACTGCAGCTGCTTGAGCACTCAATAAACCAGATCCCTGCAGTGTTTGTAATACTAATACTGCACTTAGTTTATGAGTTGCTGTCATTTCAAGGTAGACAGATAGACAGCTTGTAAATTACTCCAAGCTCCTATAAACTTTAGGATCACTGCATTTTAACATGATAAGAAAAGTCCGCACTCAACAGCATTACAAAGATCTGTTTCTAGGTTAGTAAACTAAATTGCACTTGATGGGTAAAACATCTGCCTGATTTGATCATATTTGCTGATGCTACATTGCTAAATAAAATTTCACTCATCTGTAAAAGTATTCAATAACAATCAAGAGGCATTCCTGATCTTGGAAGCAGTAGTTTAATAATGCAACAACTCAAGCTCTTCTTTTCATTGTTCATATTTTTTAGCTGCAGTTTAACATTTCTGCTTTTTGCACTCATTGATTTTTTTAAATGCATCCTGCTTTCTAGTATCACAGTTCATGCCTGGCGGCTGCGATGTAACTCAGCCGCCTCTGGAGTAAGAAACTAACTCCAAACAACAGATGGGGCTTAACCTTCTGTCACTGGATGAAATCCTTTGATGGCCAGCAGCACAGCTGGAAACAAGTGAGAAACGTTCCTGTGTGATCCTCTCTGTAAGCTGCTGTTCTTCCTGTGTGAGCTATGGTTTATAACTGGGATGTTGTTAGATGTGCATTCTGTGTATCTGCTGCAGCCATGCAAACATCAAAGCGGCATTGTAGTGTATAGTTCATATAGAAGTTATCTCACACAGTCAGCACTGCGAGGTATTCTGTCACATTAAATTTGCTGCACAGTACCTCAGCTTCTTCAGAGGCCCAACGTTGTGTGTTTTGATGCGGAACACATCGGTTTTATTCTTCTCGAAAGCAGTTCGGCTTCTGTAAATTGAGGAAACATGGAAAATGTCAGAATGCTGGTAATAGATAAGTTGAGTGTGTGTGTGCCTGTGTGTGTGTGTGTGTGTTGAGGAAACACAGTCCAGACCAACAACTGATATGAACTCAGGAACAGTAAATTACATCTCCTGACTGATCCGGCTTAAAGTGCCCTGGTGGTCTCATGGCAGTGGTATAATCTGAAACCTTCTGAGGCTCGGCCACTTCAATGCTGCCTCCACCTCCTCCTCCACCACCTCCTCCTCCATCTACCCCTCACAGAGACGACCAGGCCTGTTTGCACAGAGGAGCCCCCCTCTGCCAACCACGGCGAATCAGACACCCTCTTTGTCATTAACAGAGAATGCCTGCTTTTGTCTTTGACCCACATCTCCATCTGTTCTCCTCTCCCTATAATATTCAACCCAGAGACAATGCCTGCCACTGCTCCGATAATTAAGGTGCACAGGGTCAGAAACTGTAAAACAACTGCCAAGAACGAAACGGTGTCCAACACACATGAATACACGCCCTCGTTCTCTGTTTCCATGTAAAATAACCTGTAAGAGAATGATGGGGAGACATTGATTATGTGAAAAAAAAAGCAAACCCAATGCATACTTTGGATTTCATGCAACTTGAATATTTGTTTTTATCATTACAGTGAATTTCCAAAATGTTGTACTTTTAATCCGCCTCAGTTTCAAATCAGGAAAATATGATTGGAGACATAGCAGCCCTCCCTTACCTGTATCATGTTAAGTTTTAATCCGTCATTACACAATACAGGCAGGACCTAATATATATTGGAGTAAGGTGAAACTCCTTACTAAGCAGTATGTTTATTGCATATAAAAAAAAAGAGCCTCATCAACATCTATGTATAGTATTTCATCAGCTGAGCAACACAACAGCCACACAGCATGGAGATACTGAATACATAGCATGCTGATGCTGTTTGCAGTGGATGCATGTGACCACATCAAGGTGTGGGTGACATGGTCCAGTGTGGCTTACAATAAGTTGGTATAACCTATACGCTGCACAGGTAACTCTATCTGTCAATCAATGTGTGCAGAGATAAAGGGAGCCCGCTGCTGATAAGATCCCCTGAGAGTCATTTGATCATCCACAGAAATGACATCGTGGTCTTCTTTCATTTGCCTCTGAATGGAAACGAAGACCGGCCATGTCACATAGTTCCTCCTTACTCCAGATATTCTGTGTCCGACATTTTATGCGACTGTATGGAAGAGAGATTCCTGCACCTCAAAAACAAACCCTTGTTATGAACATACTGCATTCTCTGGCATTAAAGGTTTTTTTTTATATAGTTGATATGATTTTGACAAACTCGTCAAACAGATCATGTCTTGATTCAAGGCATTGGGTTAATGTTGAGCAGGAATTGTCTCTCATACAGTGTTAATTAACACAATACAACCCAACACAAGGACAGAATCATAGCCATCCTTTAGCAGGCTAATTAGAAAATACCTCTTTTCTGTGCTGATGGATCAGAGAGGAATAGAAAAGATTAAAAGTTAACAGTTGAAATGAGTTATAACACAATATATTTTGTCTGAAACACATAAAAATAAGCCCATTCAGTTAATATACTGATGTAATAAGAGTAAATATTTCAGAGCAGAGTAGGTTATTGAGACCTGATTCAAGTCTTAAACAACATATTTATCAAATTTTACCATAATTTGTTTACATCAGCTCTTTTAAACTCACTTGCTCGCCAGGTGAACCTTTGGTGTGACACCAAAGTCTCCAAAAAGGGTAACAAACACATTAGCATCTGTCCCTGCTCCCTTCACATCACCAGTGACAGTGACCACCTCATACACTGAAAAACAGAGAAAATAAGAGAAGAATCAATAAATAAACAACACAGTTCTGAAACAACAAGAGCACATACAAGAAAATAAATTCTATCTAACGAAGCTTTAATCATTTAAATAGTAAAAACTTGAATAGAAAAGGCAAACACAAAGTCACATCCTCAGACCGTGCCCGGTAATCTATAAACATTAGGCAGCATTGTGTTTCCACCCATGTGCTGCTGCCAGGGAATTCAATGCGGCGAATCTGCAGAGAGTCCAAGTCTGGTGTGATTCGCCAGCCAAGCCTCTCTCACATTTCACAAATGTGTCTCTTTGTCTGACCAAGCCACTGAGTTGATGGGAAGGCAAACGGGGTGGAAACTCAGCAATTTGTAAAATCGTAATTTGTGTCATTTAGGGTGTTTCCATGGAAGAGGGGAAGAGAAAAAGTGGACACACTTACATATGTTAGCCAGGCTACTTTGACCCAAACTGAGCTGTCTCAACTATTTAAGGATGATTTGCCAGGAAGTTTGGCACAAACATAAACAGTGTCGAAAGGATTAAAACCTGCTATGTTTTGTTTTGTCCCCTGAAATTTAGTGAAATATGTCAATTATTACCGAATGAGTTGCGATGAAAAATTGGTCCTCACATTCATGTTATCCAACCTTTTTCTCATAATCCAATATTTGGATAAAATTTGTTTATTTCATGGCTGAATTACTTTGGTTTATGACTTAAAACCCGTAAGCTAATGAAATCCCCATCAGCCTCAGCTGTACTTTTTATTTGGTGCTCATTTGCAAAAGTTAGCAAGCTAATAAAACTAACTGTCTGACTACAGGCTGTGTGATCAGGCTCTTAAGATGTGCAAACAGTTTAACATTATATCTGCTTAACATCAGGATGCTGGTGAAATTGGAGAAACAAATTGCACAAAATACCAATTTTAACATAATGCTACTTAACACACCACTGCACCCAAGTTAAAGCCTTTGAGCTGCTATCAATGAATAGAGGCTGCAGACTCTTAGACCTGTAAGATGATGTAGTATGCTTGTATTTATTGTCACACATCTTGCTCTGTATAATCAGTTGTACTTACTGTGCAAGTAACAATACATCGAGCTGATAGTGACACAAACAAACAATCTTTATTTTTTTAGAGAGGGTTTTAAAAGGCACACCTGTGAAACAGCCTGAGTTTGAGTTACAGTAACAACATTAAATCTTCAGTAGGAGATTAGTCAGTGATAGGCTGTTGTGTGTGACTCAATAGCTTTGCCTCTGCGGCGGTAATTTTATAGTCCTGCTGCATGACTGTAATGTTACATATGTGTAAACTCTTCACTCCTGTGGTTATGTAAGATCACTCAGGAGGTATGGGACAGTTTTTTGGACTTATTCAGAGATAAAAACATGAGGAAAATCCATCAAGTAGTTTGCAAAAAAACAGGGATGGAGAATAAATCTAAGGAAGGGAACATGTAGAGGAAGCAGAGATAGAAGACACAAACAGGAGGAGAAGGGAAGGAGAGGCAGAGACCTGATAAAGAGCAATTTGACCAAAGTCGATCTGATCGGGGCATGGATACCTAATTAACGGTGTGCAGAGCTATTAAAGCCGGATTAGTAGGAGAGACTTCTGATCAAATCAGATAGATAGCAGCCTGGTAAAACTAAGCTGAGATAAACTCCTCGGAGAGTCAGAGACCTGAGTGAGCCAGTGAGGTAAAAGAGGCATGAACACAAGCATGTTTTACTGCTGCTGGTGCTAAATAATGATACTTACTGCTCCTCTCATAACACATACAGATGTGAAGCTAAAAGCTCTCTGAGTATCTGACTGTGAAAATGCTGGGAAATACAAAAAACTGTCACATTTTCCGCAACCTCCTTGACAACATAATGCAGGAAAAAAAAGTTAAAAGCTTTTAAGTTCTTATGTGCATTTTCCTGATTCAAAAAACCTTTGAATACAGCTGAGTGCTCCTTTTTCTTCACCTGCTCTTTGTGGCAACCCTGTACCTTTGAAACTGTGTTTATTTACTACGTTGGTTATATAACACAAAATGACTTCCTGTCTCAAGCTTCAACCCACAGAACCTTTTGAATATTACACCACAATATTGCTCTAACTACAACTAAATGTTGTGAGAACCTAAACATAACCATAAAAACCACATCATGTCTGAGTTGCTGAGTGGATATCAAATTGCAAAAGCATAGATATAGCATGCAGAGATATAATTTGACACTAAACATCTTGCAGATATGTTTAGTATTTACAGTATTTTGCAACTTAAAAGGGTGCAAATTGGTTGCATAATCATCATTTCTTATGGATGTAGGGTTGTTAATGGGTATTTTTGAGTTTGGACTTTCAGTCCTTACAAGTTCAATAGAATAACCTTAACTCAAAGGTCAAGATTTGGGCTTTTGCAGGATCTTTCAACTGCAAAATGCATTTGAAAGCTCAAGAAAATGTAGTGGGCTGACCTTTGAGTTAGGATTTGTTCAAAAGATTCACATAACCTATCATTATATTAAATGGGTGAAAGGCAAATTCAGCTTCTCTGTCCCTTAACTTGACAAAATAAAATGTCATAGCTCCCTTCAGGTTCTGGTTCCCTCTCTGTTTTTAAAAACCTCTTCACTGCTTAAAGACAGCTCCTCTGGCTCCGGGCCCTGCCTCTGGCCCTGGTGGTTCTCCCAGCCCGAGACTGGGACGGCACCCAGCACCTGTCTGCCCCAGAGCTTCTGTTTAGCTCTGTTCATGTGGAACATAATTGAGCTTTCACCCAAGAACAATCACAAGGGGATTCCCTGAGGTGATCCTGCTCAGAGTTGAAAGGGGAACTAAGGGAAACCTGTATTCAAGATATGAGTTTACCTTTCTTTTTGTAGTACTCATCCTCATATCCATCGGACGAGTCTGTGTGGTATTCCAGCAGCTCATTCTGGTACAAGGCAGCATAGTCCACCTGTTTATTTTTGGATTTTTTCCCCTTTTTCTTCTTATCTTCATCACTGTCCGCCGATCCCTTCTTTGCCTTCTTCTTTTTCTTTTTCTTTGAGTCCTCTTCCTCTTCCTCAATCAAGGGCTCCTCCTCATCATCATTGTGAGACTTCTTCTTCTTCTTGCCATCTTTCGACTTCTTATCCTTGGATCCCATCCCCTCCTGCCCCTCAGGACTCTCTGCAGAAGATTTCTTCTTCTTTTTCTTCTTTTCCTCCTTTGTTCCCTCAGTCACTTCCTCTTTGAGCTTCTCTGAAATGTCCCTTTTGGAGTTGGTCGTGGGGTCATTGTTGTTCTGCTCGCCCTCCTCAGCTTCATTTTCAATCACAGCACCAGCTTCAGCATCATCATCTGGTTTCTTTTTCTTCTTTTTCTCTTTTACTTTTTTGCTCTCTTTCTTCCTCTTTTCTTTCTCTGGGGCCTCCTGATCTTCAGATCTCTCTGAACTCTTGTGTTTCTTCTGACTCTTCTCTCCTTTTGTGGTGTCCCCACGGGTGACACCGTTGCTCCTCTCCTTTAACTTTGGCTCCGTTCCCTCCAATTCGTCATCAACCTCTTCGGTTTCCTCCGAAGCTGTGGATTTTTTCTGTTTCGACGGCATCTTTTATTAATCCACTTCCCCGGCCTTTAGTTTCGTAAGTGCTGCCTTGAGTTTCTAATAGTGTAAGACAATTCATTTGACCCTTGGCTGCAGAGAGGTTCAGGGATCGAGGTGTTCACTGCTGACAAGGTGAGTGTGGCTGCAGGTAAGTCGGGACATGCAAAGGTAGCAATGGCTACCTGGTTACTCCTTTACCTGGGTAATATATGGCCATACAACCGACACACACTACTCATGAAAAATTACTGTCACCTCAGCACTCACGTGACCCACAGGAGAAAGCACTGTGAAAAAGGAGCCTTGCACAGAGAACTTATCCTCTCTGCCATGGCACTCTCCATTATTCATGGTGTTAGGATCGCTTTACGGGCCGGGGGCGTCTCGCTTTTACCTGCAGTGGCACATACACACACACACACACACACATAAAAACACACACGCGAACTCCCCCTTACAACTTCTCCTCTTTGTTTATTCTGATGTAACTTTGTGAATAAATCACATTTAGAGATCTCCAGCGAAAGAAACTTAGAACTGGCAACAAATTGCCTGTTTTTTAAGATTGACTTTGGATGAGTAAATATTTATTTAGGGATTATTTATTTCCTTTATGTGCATTTTCAGTCAACTCTACTGTCCACTCAAAGTTACTGTCAAACATTTTGGAAAATATGCTTATGGCTTCTTGCTGAGAGTTGTACAAAGAGATTGATACTACCCTCGTTTGTACCCTCAATTTGAAGCTATCAAGCCAGCAGGTGGTCAGTTTTGCAGAAAATAAAGACTGTGAACAGGGGAAAACATTTAGCCTACCTCAGCTCCGTTTGATGTCAATGTGACAAAACTGTCTTGAAAAGAAACAGCAATATTGTGTGAAAAGTGCTGTAATTATATTTAACTTATACTCTATAAATTCTAGCATTTAGTTATTGTTTCAAATGTGAAAGATTCATCTGCATTACCTTCCTTTCCTGCACAATAATGGTTTTACATAATTATTTTTTCCAGCAAAATGATTTAACTAGATTAACTGAGAGCTTTAAACAAAATTCATCTGCAGGCATAGGTCACATTAAAGTGCCGAACATTATTCACTGAAAAAGACAATAAAAATAAATAAGAACCTTAATTTTGCATTAAAAAAAAGTTCTAAAATTGTGGATGGTGCTATATTGCTTTGCAATGAAAAAAAGTTGAAAAGCACAAATCAAAGACTAAAATCATACAGATATTTTGTTTACCCATTAAAGTTTAAAATATAACATGGACTTAGTTTAACAGTATATCACCACTCAAAGGAAGGAAGACAACCTAATAAATTTTTTTCTTGACTTGCCTTTATGAAAGCTGTTTTTATGACAGAACAAATTCCTCTATGCAGCCCAACACATCTGCAGCTGACTATGAGCCAAATCATCCCATTAGCCTTATTGGTGCCACCTGACACCTGATAATGTAGGCATTAGGGGAAGGGCAGAGTTTGGTCATATTGATCTTTCAACATCAGATTACCCAACACACAGATGACAGTAGAGAGTCAAACCTCATTTGACCCAGTACACTAAAGAATCATTTCATTTCATCATCACAATAAAACATTCCCAACTAATCACATTTATTATATTACAACATTATTAACAATCACTCATGAGATTTTATGACTAAATCATATATAATAGACTCAATAAATAATCTGTTTCCTAGTTTGCTGTATATTGTGAATGTGTCTTAATGTTGTGCAGCAGCATGTTTTTTCTTTCTTTTCCTCCCTGTTTAAATAAATTTACTGCATGTAAATAATGTTGTAACTCAAACCTTGATTTTTGTGTTGGGAGTCAAATCATAGCTTTGTCCTGTTCCCAGAATTAATCACTCATGTCCACTTGCCTTCAATAATCTGGCAAAAGCCTTATTCCTCAAAATAAAGTAACTAGCTTTAAAACTTCATTGTTGGTGGTGATGACTGTAATTTAAACATCTTTTGACCCTCATACCCCCTCATCATCACAGCATGTTCTATGTTAAATAGGATGCTTTTCAATAATAGTCGATATTGTTTAGGTAAATCAACAATCTCTGCATGAGCCTATATTTAGCAATTAAACTGTTAAACTGTACCAATTAGTTTTAGTGATCTATTTAAACTATATCTCTGTAATATGCTTTAACCATCGAACCACCATCAGACTTATAGCTTTTTATTGGCTAGCTTGCTAAATATTTAGGTTAAACTCTTGTTGATTACTTTAAGCTAGCTGTATCAACTATTTATACTTTATGTTTCAACCATTTATTCATTGCTTTCAGCTAACAATCTGACCAGTTTTTTTATTCATTAACGTACTTTACGCTAACATACACTATTTAAACCTTTTTATCCAGTAAGTTTACTTACTTTTAGGTAACCCTAGCTAACCACTCTAAGCTAACTATGTCCTTTTCTTCATTTTTACCCAACTTTTTAAACTGTTTATCGTTAACTTTTGGGTGGCGAGCTATATCAACTTAATATCCATTACTTTTAGCTAATTATCTTTATTCATACATTATTTTTAACTATTGAAACAATAACTTTATGTTAGCTGATGTTAGTCATACTTACCTTTTATTCCTTTTTTTAGCCATCACCATCACCTCAACGAAGTTGACATTAATTGTAGCAGCTTCTCATCTCACTTGCTAACTTTTGATGCATTAAATCATTAAAAGCACTTGTTAGTTTAACTGAATTTTTGATTTTCAAATTATTAAAAAAAATCTACAACCTTTTAGCATAGCTAACTGTTTAGGCAAACTTCTGCAGAGTAAACAAGGTTGAAAAATAACTTTAGCATAAATCTCAAGTTAGCTATTATCATAAACCTTAATTTGAAACCGACTTCATTCACCTTTCTTACAGTTGCCAGTTAGGGTGGAAATTGAAGACCTCATGAGTTTATGTTACAGCACAAGTCAGATGTGAGCTATCAGCCATCCTTAGCTGAGTCAGTCAGTCAGAGGACACTGACACCAGCCACTGCTTAATAATTGAGGTGTTGACAGCAGTAGCTTTGCTTAACGAGCTAATTGGAGCAGACAAACCACAGGTTAACTGATCTAAAATGGGACAATTAAATTAGCATGCTGTGTACTCTGTGGCCCTCAGCAAGCACAGCAAGTGGTGGTCACCTCGAGATCAGGACATTTTTATTATCAAGCAACAATATATTAATTTTCATTCCTCTTTTTGGGAATGAATATGCTTAAGTACTGCAATATGCTTCTATGCAACCCCCCTTCATACTCAAGGACATACACAAAAATGATTAATCCATAAACATGCAAGTGAGAAAATCCAAACAAGTTTATTTACAAACACAATACCAGTATAAAGAATGATCCAGAGTCAGTTAAGAAGCACTGTGTTATATATTACCACCATTCATTACACAGACCAATTCCCTTGCTTTTCCATTCTTGATTCAGTTGTGTCAGCATAAACGATTAAATAAACAGCATGTTTAAATCCTATAAGCAATGATGTCCTTCAAAATACAAGGGATGGCTGAGCTTGAGCGGAGGACTGAAAAAATGTTAATTTGCAGTTTCTTAATACTCTTGCAGTGTGCAACAAAATATAACAGCAAAAACTCAAACAGATTTCCAGTGGTTCTACACAAACTGAATGTTTACGGTTCAAAGAGAAAGATGAAATAATATAGCAGTAATAAAAGTGTTGTAGCACTTCACAAAAGGGCAGCAACCGTCTTCTACTGGCATCTCTAATCAATGCATTCACTATTATACAGTTTATTGTAACAAATCCATTCATTTCTCTGTGAAAAGGTTCGTGTATATATCTCCAAATGCACTGTGAACTTCAGTACAGGCTTAAGTGTAAACATATTTCAGTGATCATTGAAGCAGGCACACACAAAGCCAAGTAAGTCATGCAGAGCATTACATGGTTATGAATGGATTTTACAGGGAGGAAACCTTTGCTAACTCCAATAGAATATAAGCTGAGAACTGCACATGAATACCTACACTTTAGAGAGTCTTAAATGTCCTTTGATTCAAGAGACAAACTAAGATTTGAAGTTTTAAGTAGTTTTAGATAAGCAAAACACATGGGTGCATTGCATATCACATAGAGGGGTTTGTTATCTCATAAGGCAGCATGGCTTAAGACATGAATGACAACGAGAGGCTGGATCGCGTAACTTACAAATTGGACAGCAGCCTTGAAAATCAAAGTTTTGCTGAAGTGGTGTCATTATAAATATTTGTCTGGCTTTTGTCTAAAACTTCATCATCACTGCTCTTCTCATACACTATTTTTTTTCACCAGAAATACCAGAGGAAATTTTGAAACAGGAGACAGCAGGCCCTTGAAAACAGACCTTTTCAATGGCGTTTTAAAATATTCACCCAGTGCATCTGGTGAATTGGAAATAGATTACAAAAGTAGTTACAAGTTTTGCTTTTATTAGTCATTTTTTTTAAGTATTACCTTCATATCAATGTTAAGTTTTATTTTTTTGTTTTTTTTTACACAAACATTAAAAGCTGCCACGCCCACAGAGTGACTGAGATAAAAAGAGAAGAGAGAGGGGGAATGAAGGGGCACAAACACTGCGGCCCGTTTCAGCGTAAATATCTGTGCAACGTTGAGTAGAAAACAACACCTCTGTACAGCAGAGCCACTAGAAAACTTCACAGAAACAACATCACTATGAAGACCACTTTTCACATTAAAAACAAGCATCCTATGGTCAGAGAGTCAAAGATAACCATAGTGATCTGATTGGCTAAATCAACAACTTAAGGTACACATCAAAAAAAGAGAGGTATGTTGGCAATTCAAGCAAGCAACCTTAAAGTTGTCGTTGAATTTGTGAGAGTAAAGCGTACACTCTAAAGGCCAACTCTCTTTTTAAATAAGGGAGGAAAGAGTGAACTGTCTCTTTGACAGAAATAAAACACAACAGATGAACCTGGATGAAGTAAACAAACTAAATCGTACAATTTGGAGCCTCCAACTTTAAAGCACAGAAGTAAGGGATCACGTGCACGGCCCTGTGTGTACGTTAATGATCCCTCGAGTATGCATGTGAATGAAGTTGAAAATTTCATGGGGCATCGCATGGAAGCCCGGCCGTGGCTTGACGTTATCGTAGTAATGGTGAGTGATGAAGATGCCAGAGGGGTTCATGGGAAAGGCCCAGAAGCCATAGAGGTGAACCTCCTCGCACATCTCTAAGGCGGCGGTCACGAGCATCAGCCCACTGCTGAGGCGCTTTGCCCGGACGCCCTGCACTGCCCAGAAACGCTGCACGTTGAGCAGGTACTGTGGATGGAAGAAAAACACGCCTCTCTGGGAATCAAAGTCATCCAGCATGTACTTAACTCTGAAAGATACATCAGTGTTTCGGGTGTTGTAGAAAGCAGGAAGCACCACTGAGGAGTTTTCATAATTTTGAAGGACTTCGTAAAATGGTCTCCGCCATTTCTCCAGCTTCTGAAATCTGCAGAGGGAGTAAAACATGAGTCAAAAGCCAAAAGAGAAGGAGACTAAAGACAGGGACATAATGTGAGATAGGGAGAAAAAGCTCTGACTTCTCGCTCACACCCATATTTACAGTACCTCTCAGTAATAATGCTTGGATTTATTGTCACCAGATCTGTTTTAGTGCCAACATCAGCTGCATACTTCTCATTAATGGGTGGTATATTGCACCTGCAAGAAGGAAAAATAGTCCACTGATACAGAGTTCAGATGTATTCATTTTACTTGACACATTGCAAACAAGGCATGCTGATGTTGAGACATAATATAGAGCTGCACAATTGATCAAATAATAGATGGGCCTGTGTAAAAAAAATCAAACTAAGTAGTTTCCTTGCCAAGCAATCATCACGAAGTTCAACTCATTAAGAAAGGCCTGTTAAGCTTTGGATTGCTCTACATTAAAGCAGTATCTATAGGGCTTTGAGAGAGTAACACCTTGTATAGAAAAAGTTTAAAGTGTGGTGTCTTATCCTCTCTGATGCCGAGAATACAAGAGCTTAAATGTAAGAAACTGTTAAGGCCTTCTCAAACATAAACTACAGAAGTTAGCATGTTGGCTAACCAGCTCATAATCTACTGTACAAACCTACCCCGAATTCTGTGCTACTTCAAAGACTAATATTTTGTAGAGTTAAAGGTTTCATTTTAAAAAAAAACCACTGACAACAGCACAACTATCAGTATATAATTTGGTATACTAGTACTAATTTGTACTATTTGTGCTTCAATACAAGAATAATGCTTGTAATCCGTGTTTCTTGTCTACTGAAGTGAGCACAGACTTTTTGCCTTGAACATGCAGCTTTTGCACTTGTCCTTTACAATGATAAAATATATGTAGCCATTAGGTATATACTTAAGACCCTTTACAAGATTTCCCATTTTCAAGTCCACCTGTTACTGTTTTTGATTAACTTACGGAGCTAATGTTAGCTTTATTAGCTAGCTAGCAACAGATTTTTCCAGGCAGCAAATCAACAGCTAACTGGAAGTAATAAACCTGATTTTGTTCACATATATTTGCAATCGTGAATGCATTGTATCACAATTACTACGAATTTTAAATTGTAAATCTGCAACAGTGATCATTGTTAAATAGTGTTGTTTGAACACAGAAAGCTTGACAGGCCAAGCTACAGTAACTAAGGAGGATGGGGCCTTGCAAGACCATTTTTACAACACTGGTAAAATTTCAAGTAACTGGATTTTTTTTCTGTCTTTTTTTTGGATATGTTAGAATTATAATTAATGTGCCAAGTGCAAAAGAACAATTTTATTCCTCCCAAAATTAATGTGCAGTCATAATAAATGTTCACAATCTTAACTGTGAGTTAACTGAATGCTAGTTATTGTGCAGCCCTCATACAATAAACACTGAAAGATTATATCCTGTATACCTAAACACAAAATCTGCTGAGTCAATTTCCTTTCCACATTTGCTGTTCTTGATGATACCACCATTTCCAATGACAGCACATTTCTTGTACTGTGATTTAGAATACGGCATATCCTGAATAAAGCAGACATATTTGGTTAAATTCAGACAAACAGCATCAAGGACTCTTGAAACCAAATAGATCTCACTGGGTTTAGTAGCATCAGATCAAAATACAATAAAAAATCCAATAATGTTGAGAGCAAACACTTAAGAACAAGTGATGTACTCACATCTGGAAACATTTTGAAGACTTCAGTGGTGATAGGAAGGATACCACTGGTGTCCACCTCGTATCTCAGCTTGGTTCCTGCAGGAGTGTTCCTCTTGGTGGTGAACAGAAAGGAAGGAGCATTACAGCAGCGAGATAGAGACATCCTTTAGGAGGACACCAAGGACAGGAGGGAGTTAGTTTGTTTAGTTAGTTTGCAAATGACTTTGTGCCAAGATCAAGACCAAAATTAGTGCCTCTTTGCTATTTGACCTGTTGAGTCCATTACACCCAACTTCTGTATGTGTTAAATAAAATACACCTTTTTCCTTCCTTTTTTTATGCTCTTGGATGTTTACAATATGAAAATTACTGTTTAAGTTGTGTACGTGATATAAAAAAACTAGACATCCAGACATACATTTCTTTTGCTGAAACTGAGTCATACTTACTTGAAATTGCTGGTCTCTTCCTTGTTCTGATCCCATCTGCACACCTGCAGGTTTCGCCAACGCTCAAACAGCTCTGAGGTTTTCACCCTGACGGACAGGCACAGAGACTTGTGGAATAAGAAAATATACTTAAACATACTGATGACCATGTTTTTTTTTCAACTAGCCATGTCTCTTCAAGTCTCCATGTCTCTAAGTTGAAGAAACATAATAAGAACTCTTAAAACATTGAAGCAAGTGGACAGAAAATTGCAGTGATTACTCGTTGATGGCTCTACTGATGCCATTAGTAATACAAAGACAGTGGCTTCATTAAGCATGTCTGTAAATAGCTGCCCTTGAACTGACACGTCCTTTGAGATGATTGGGAAATGTGATTTGCTCTGGGAGGCAGAGTGGAACCATTACTTGTCTGCCTTTTGGCAGACGGACAGCAGTTGTTCCCTGCCTCCGCCAGAGAAGTTCACCGCCCTCCATCAGGCTCCAAGAAAGTGTTCGACATTAAAGTTTGACAGCCTGAGGGACAAGTACAAAAGGTCACTGGATAATGTTTGCATTCATACAAGAGGAAATGTGGTGCTCAAATTGCCATTAGCACAACTAGCTCGTTGGAGGGTGTAATGCATCTGGCCAATAATCCACTGCATTATGTAAAAATCTGTTATTTATGGTGTGTGGCTGTCAAGCTGGCAGTAAAAGTAAAACTTACATCTTTCAAATGTCAAACAATGGCAATTAAGAGGATGAAATGTAGCTAGTTTTGAGCATTGTTCTCTCCCTCAGTTTTCCTTTTGAAGGCCTTTATTGCGAGAATTTGCAGTGCCAATCATATTGTGACAACATATACACTTTTGTTCCCTTTTTTTTTGTTGTTGTATTCATGCTATGAGCGTGACTTTTCGCTATAGTACAATGAAATTTTATAAAGACATTAATGTTCCTTTGGGGACAAATTCTGATGATTTTTGTGATTTTTTTTGTGTGACATTTCCTCTGGCCGCCATAAGTTGTCATTTGTGTCTTTGAGAGAAATGTCTCAGCTGTTACTGAACATAAGTATTTTTTATGCTAATTTACTAATTTTAGCATGCTTACAACCTAAACTACAATGGTTAACACAGTAAACAATACACCTGTTAGCATTTTCACTGTGAACATGGCAGCATGCTGATGTTAGCGTGTAACTTAGAGCAATGCTACCCCTTGATATTGTTGACAGAGTGGCTCTTGAATGTTAGTCTTGCCATTTTCTCTTTTCAAGTCCTTTTTGGTGTGTTTGAATAAAGTCCTTCAGCCTCATAATAAACTCAAAAAATGTGAAAATAAACAGCTTTCACTAAACAAAGACAAACTGGCTTCACTTTTTTTAAGGCCACA
Organism: Ctenochaetus hawaiiensis; assembly: GCA_029783645.1. Lineage (NCBI taxonomy): Eukaryota > Metazoa > Chordata > Actinopteri > Acanthuriformes > Acanthuridae > Ctenochaetus > Ctenochaetus hawaiiensis. Next base: position 16,347,442 of record JAPZDY010000011.1, read on the forward strand.
CAAACAATATTTTTGGTTGCTTCTTATGATTAAAGTGACTTTTAATATTTGTTCCCTCAGACCTGAAGGTGATATACTCTAAAAATATGATGGTGAGTTTTTACTCTACGTACCTGACACCTGCATGAGGATCACCCTTGGGAATTAAAAGATGTTATTTTAAATAAGGTCGCCCACAACAGGTACTGTTTACTCCTTAATTATCACTCACATTGTCAGGACTTTGACGTCCATAATCTCTTGTCTGAGCTCCCTGCATGCAGTAGAGTTGTATTCAAAGGAGCCATCATAGTTTTCCAGATACCTGGAGGGATACACACAGTCATCCTCTGCCTCTCCACATACAAGAGAATCAATAGAATTTACACCAAACTGTGGATAAAATGCAATATATAAAAACAGTGTGTAAAGAAAAAATGTTAAATATATTACAAAATGTCTATGGTTTGACTTAATTAAATGATAGAATACTAGTATAGCATTGTGGGATGACGAATGACAGAAGTGATGAAACTGATTTTAGGTGTCACAAACAGAATAGTAACATACTGTTTACTGGACACTTGCACCAGATTCTAATACATCTTAGTCTAAACAAATGTGATATACTAACTTAAGGAAAATAATACATCTTATATTTTAACCTATTTAATTGGTCATGATGAAAATTTGCATGGCTTAATACTGGTTAAACTGTTCACTAGTTTTAAAGAGAAAGAGAAAAAAGGGAAAAGGGGGTTGATTTTAGTGCACAACTTGTTAAAATGTTAGATTAGAAAACTATAGCGATGAAAAGTTGAGTGGCTATACATTTTATTATTACATTTATATAATTAACTTCACAAAAGAAATACTTTAAATCTGTTTTGCTTGCTGCAATAACATGACATTTTGATTTAGTGGCTGATTTCTTAATGTTTTGAATGTGAGCATAAACACATAGACAGATGCTCATGCCAAAAGGTAATCATAACATGGAGTCAAAATTTAAACTAGAGCTAAAAAATTTGAAAGATTTATTTTACACATATAAAACAATTATTACATTGAAATGGCAACATTAACCAAAAGAACACAAAAATAATGTCTTCAGTATGGAAGTGTGACTGTATTTTGCTGGATTTGACAAAATGGTTCTGCAGAAAGGATTCATACTTTGTTACATTTATTTTAAGGTGTAATTAAGTTGCCATTTATCCGTGCAATAATGCCTCATATCTTGCAGCAAATCAGTGTATTTACATGCAATCATGCAGTCTAAATAAAATGGGTGTGTGCATACGTGTGTGTGCAGACAAAGTGGTTCAGTTTTAACACCACGTTTGATGTTTCAGATTTAAATTCAGGAATTTTGAATTGCTTTCTGCTTTAATTTAATGTTAAATGTTAAACATCAACCAAGATACAAAAACAGTTTGATGCTGTGTGAATTAAAAGAAAAGAGTATAAGAACTAACCAATCCCTTTGGACATATACTCAATTTAAATTGTGTGAAACAACATTGTGTAAAGGTTGTTACCACATGTTTAATTACACAGAAAACTGGAACACAGATCATCTATTTTGACTGTTTTTCTATCCATTTGTCCAATTTGTAAATGTGCCTTCTTAAAAGGGAATTTAATTCAAGCATCTGCTGTGAAATTACCACAAGAGGTTTCCACCTCATGCTACAAAAACATCATCAACACACAAATTAGAGATTAACATCTGAGAAATACTTAAGAACTGAAGCAGAAAATTTAATAATAGAGTGGAAGGATCCTCTTTAATTCCCCACATTATTATATCTAATTCAGCACAGCATCATGGATTTTGGTTTTGTAATTTTATTTGACTAATAACTAAAATGAGAGCTTGAAAGCCTTGAACTTTTTTTTAAATTACATGCAAGTAAAACACTGTTTTAATGTGTTGTTTATCTTTGCTGCACAGGCATGAGGCAGTAAACACACACTAAAATGTGAGACTCAGTCAAATGATTTTGTATGAACTGTAAATAGCCTCAACTCCAGAGGGTTTCTCTCTTTAGCCCTGATCTATAATATTCCTTTTAGGGTTTGGGCAAAGAGCCATCATCATCTCTCTATGGCAGCATTTTAAAAACAGGTTTATATTGATAAAGATACTAATTTATTTAGGTTTTCTATTTAACTTCTACTAAAATTAGCAACATCTCCAGTCATCATAGTTTCAAAATGTGCCTCTTCTGAGGTGTATTTGAATCAGAAATATTCAACTGTTGTAATAAATAATTTTTAAAATTTACATGTTCAATCATAAAATGAAGATCGAGGGGGTTGATGTTAAAATGGTAATTACAATTGCAATGTAAATTTGTTAGAATGAATGTTGTTCTTTTGTCACATCAGATAGATAGGATGTAGTGTGGTGTTTTGGAAGATGGATAATATTACAGCATATTACCTGCAGCTGTAGAGGTTCAATGAGGTGATTTATAAATAATAATAATAATAATAATAATCATAAAAGAACACAATGAGCAATACAATGGAGAGATGCATTAAAAGGAAGAAGAGGCTGGGATGAAGTCGTACAAATAAGGAACGATGAAACTGGTTGTCTACATCCACCTGATGATGCAGTGTATTTCTGAGGTTTTATGTGACCCTTTGAACGGGTCTATTCATGCTTGTTTTAGCTAAGATGATGAAACCTTTGCAAGTGTTCTCTGTTCGGCTCGAAAGGCAAGATGAATTTCATCTCATGTGGCATCTTAGATTAACTCTACAATGCTGGTTAAAAAAAAAAAACCAGACCAGACTAACCAGCATTTTTACCACAGATACAGATACTGACATCTACTGCTCAGTGCAATTAGGATTTGGAGCTTTGGGGAAACAAATCTGGCACGTTCTTGTCTTACTGTAACAAGGAAAGTAAAGTAGAAAAAGGGGGGGGTTAAATCCAGGTCGCAGAGAGAGACAATGCAGATGTGAGAAGGGGAGATAGGGGGGGTAGCAGAGAGAAGTGTCCACACTATGTACATGGCATACACACAGAGCTGTGCAGAACACATGAGACACAGGTTGAGGAGGACAAGGCATTTGGAAATGGGTGCTGGATGGGACACAGAGGTACGAGGAGAAGCCAGTACATCAACAGGACACCGTGGTTCTACCAGCTTCTGAAAGAGGGATGGGGTTTGGAGATCTGGGGTCGAGGTGAACGGGATCAGACAACATGCAAGAGCAAATCTGAAGTGCAACCACCACTGAAAAAATATGAGAGTTTATACCTTTCAAACTAATGAAAAAGAAAGAGGCATTCTTGGGTTTCTGTGAAAAATACTTAAAATGCCTTCAAACTGGCCTACCTTTGAGGGCGTTTTTTTTTCTTCTTAATATCAGCTAGGCAGGGTGTGACTATTACGGAGATCTGTGAATCTGGCTGAAAATTCTGACGGAAACATCTGTCAACATGCAGACAGGTAGGTTAAGTTAGAGTTAAATGCGTGATGTAGTCCTGTGACACCACCACCCCTGCTAGTAACTTCCTAAACCTGCAGATTTCAAAACAAATAGAGCAAAAAAAAAAAAGTTTAAATATTGCTTCAGTTTGTGTTTTCTTTCTTAAGCATCTGAGGACACCTGTGGACGTAGCAGCGGCCCAGTCCACACATGCAGGGCTGGGTCGTCAATATGATGGATTTGAAACTTGTGTTCTCTTTCACTCTATTTCTCTTTCTCTCTTTCTCTCTCTCTCTCTCTCTCTCACACACACACTCTCTTTTCTCAGAGGTGTTGTGCAGTCAGTCACGCTGGAAAGGTACCTTTTCCTTCCATTTCTGGCAGGCTTCAGAGATCCATCATCCGAGAAATTAACAGGACCGGTCCAATTTCCTGTCTCGTCCCCTTTGAGTCGGCTAAACTGTTGCGCACTAGTAAGAAAATGAGTCAGTTTATTTTGGGATTTATTGTCCTTATTGTGCAAATGTCAAA
>JAPZDY010000011.1:16378256-16397368 GCA_029783645.1 Ctenochaetus hawaiiensis
TAATGTTTGCTAAATGTCAATGAAACAGTAAATAATCATTTTTAACAGAATGTGAAGAAATAAGAGTGGAGTAACAATTTTTAAGTTGTGTCAAAGGCATCTGTGTTTGTTGCAGAGATATCCACTGAAGTTAGCATGCTAAACAGCAAACTTCAGGTAGTCCTGCACAGAGCTAAACAGAGAGGAAGTGCTTACTAGCTACAGTCAAAGCATATACAAAGCAGCATGTAGGGGTTATTCTGCAGATGTGCTGCAGCCATCATATTTACAAATCGATCAATTTTTTTTTTTAATTCACCAACTATTCTGTCATTAGAGGAAAAAGTCAGGGAATCACTGAAGTCCTTAGGATTGCCATGGGATCATGAGTGTTTGCACAAAATGTCATTGATATCTATTCAACTAATAGCTGTTGAGATGTTTTAGTCTTAACTGAAGCGGTGGGCCAACATTTCCCCCCTTAATGCAATGCTACTGGCATGCATAAAACCTACCAATTAGTCCTTGATGCACTGTATTGTAGATGTTTTATTAACTGTGCTCTACTTGTGATTACCATTTTCAGATAACGAGGAGATAGCCCGTGAGCTTGAAAATCTCTATGGCGACATTGATGCTCTTGAATTTTATCCTGGTATGATGTTAGAGAAAACAAGAGCAGGAGCTGTATTTGGAGAGAGCATGGTGGAGATGGGTGCCCCCTTCTCCCTTAAGGGCCTCCTGGGAAACCCCATATGTTCTCCTGAATACTGGAAGCCCAGCACCTTTGGAGGAAAAGTTGGGTTTGACATAGTGAACTCTGCCACACTAAAGGGGCTAGTCTGTCTAAACACCAAGACGTGTCCATATGTGGCATTTAGAGTCCCATATGAGGAGCAATCGCAAAGTAGGAGTGATGACAGTAAAGTAAGGACTGATGAGCTATGACATTTTGCAGACACCAGGGGGTTTATTGTTTGATACCCCTGGATCAGATAAAAGGGGCTGCTGCTAAAGAAAACAAGCAAGTGTTGAAGATGTTTGTGTCTGAACAGCACTGGAGAATCACACGGGATGTGGAGCTCAATGTAAAAACTTGTCAATTAGGACTTAGAATCTGATGTATGTTTAATACTTTGTGCCTGAACTTTGTGTCCTGTAATAAACACATGTGCTGTCTGTAGATTTATTTTAAAAGAAGTGACAGCATTGCAATGTAACCTTTAATTAAAATAAAAATATAGACAAAAGTGAATTACTGTCTATTTATTTCATACTGTATATTTATTTATTAAAAACACAAATGTGGCTTAGAATATTCAGTTAAATGAGAATAGAAATAAAATCTACAGATGCATTTTGACAAGATATTCCCTTCATTTGTGCTGCTATATCTGTCTTTTCAGATTTTTTGGTACTTTGTACTTTGTGATGTTCAGAAACAAAATGAAGAGTAAATCAGAATTACATTATTTATGTCATGGTAGATTTATGAAAATATTTCTCCAAGAAAGGGAGTGATGATGATGTCAAAATATTTCAAGAAGCGTTTTTGATGAGGCTGCCTTGGCAGTGGATGTTAGTTGGACATGTTAGTTGCATGTCTCATATTTTATTGTCACACTGCCCTCTAGTTGTGAAGACAGGAAGTGATGATATGATAAGCCACTGATCGTGTTCCCTTTAAGTGCGTTCAGTAAAGTCCAAGTTTAAATTTTAATTACTTCCATATATTTTACTATCACAAAATAAATGTTTTAAATTGTAAAAAGGGTAAAAATAGAGTCCGAATGAACGGTGCAGTCCAACAGCCTTGGTTAGTGTGGTGTGGTTTAGTTATTTTAATAGAAAGCAAAAAAAGGTAGTACAAATGTGCACAGTTGCTGTTACTAAGTCGTAGCAAACATCACAGATTGAGTGACATTAACTTATAGGATTTCCATACTATGAAGACAGCTCAAATCACAAATCAAAGGTAAATGCTGATTTTCTTTTTTGCATTTATCATAATTCTGACATTTCCGTGACAAATGAAGGCGTCATTTTCCGGCAGAGTAGCTGGAGCTGCGCACACAGGTAGCTAAGCTAGCAGATTAGCTGGAGGGATCAGCAGGAGTTATTGATATCTCACTACCGTTTGTAAAGCATATACTAAAGGTAAGATCAAACTCACCCATTCTTAAGTTCTTTTGAAAGGTTGATTTGTAGGGTTTAATAGCAGTTTGAAATATCGGTAGTCGATGAAAATTTACTTTCCATCGCTTTATGACTAGCTAATGTTTATTGGTTGTCAGCGCAGGAAAAGCTAGCTTAGCTAGCGCTAATCTAGCTCACTTAAACAAGTGAGCAATATGTGCTAAATCGGCCTGTGACATACCTCATAAACAAGTTAAATGGGTGGTATCTATCCAGTTTTTTAGTAACTGTCAGCGTTTCGATATGTTGGTCAAAGAAGTAGCCGTTAGCAACTTGCTAACTACAACCATCTGAATTAGCTAGATGCCGTAGCTGTCACATCGACAGCTATTCTCAAACATCATAACGGTAGGTGTTGGCTGTAGGCCTTCATCCCCACTGTTTACATGCACCGGATACATTACACTCAAAAGCATTTAAGAAATATTGTTTTATTGTCATGTTGTTATTTGTAATCATTGTGTTTGTTACCAACTTGCAACCAGATCAAACAAATGAGCTGTGCGCAGTGATGGGGCGTATTATCTGCCATTTTGCTGCCTGATTACTGTAAAAAAGGAACAGGATTTAGCAATGATGTGTGCCTCCTTGTCTCCATCTGTGTGGCTTACGTATGGCTCAGTGCACCAGTAAAGGCCTCTCAAGCCACACTTTTTGTCAATTGACACACTTAATATAAGCTATGAATAGTGTCGATGTCCTATTTTTGAAATAAGCCCTTTTTAACCGGCCTATGAAAGCCTCGATGCCTTTCAGTCTGGATTATTGCGGTCCACTGCCTGATGTGCTCTGTAAAACAGTTCTATAAGACAAAACCGGTTTTAATCTGAAGGGGTTTCATCTATGAGGCTTTAAAGATGAAGCAAATGGTAGTATTGTTAACCTGTTAAGCTCATGCAAATTAATACTTTTGTCTGCCTGACATACAAATGTAAAGGATGTACTCTTAATCATGCTATTAAACAGCATCCTAATGATCCCGCCTCCCATGAAAGCCTTAGTCGTGTTTTTAAGTTGCATCAGTGCACAATATCTAACACAATAACAACTGCTGCCCTCAAGTGAGCCTCTGTCATGACGACTCTGGATGACAAGATCCTGGGGGAGAAGCTGCAGTACTACTACAGCAGCAGTGAGGACGAAGGCAGCGACGATGATGAGGATGGGGAGAAAAGGACCATCCGGGACGCTAACGTTGATGAGCCAGAGATAGACCACAGTGCTGATGGCAGTGCTGTCAACACAGGTACTGACACTAACAATAACATTTTATAAACAGTTAAGCTCTTTGGTTGATGCAGAATATTTTATTAAAGCATTGGAAAATGTTGATGTTGAGATGGGTAGGAAAATATATACACTACATGAATACTGCACTTGTTTATTTATTTTGTTTGTTAGTATACATCTTGCAGTAGTTACTGTCATTGCAGTGATATTGGCTGTTCTTTCACAGGACCAAAGGGTGTCATCAATGACTGGAGGAAGTACAAGCAGCTGGAGGTGGAGCAGAAGCAAGAGCAGAAGAAAGAGATGGAAAGACTGATCAAGAAGCTGTCGATGACCTGCCGCTCTGACCTCGATCTGGAAAAAGACCAAGAGAAGCAGAAAGAGCTGCAGGAAAAAATAAAAGGCAAAGTAAGTAGAGGAGGACAAAATACATAAGAAATAAGAAATGGTTGTGTTAAGCTCCTTTAGCTGAAAAACATTGTCCTGTAACTACCTGTTTTTGTTCTCCTCTTTGTCTACTCCACAGATGACCATGCAAGAGTACAACATGCTCCAGGAAGAAGAGGACGATGAAGACTTCCTGCAACATTACCGTATGCAGCGCATTGAAGAGATGCGACGCCAGCTCTGCCGCGGCAAACGCTTCGCGCAGGTCTATGAGCTTAACAGTGGAGAGGACTTCCTGGAGGCTTTGGACAAGGAGGACAAAAGCACACTGGTCGTGATCCACATCTACGAGCCGGATGTTCCGGGATGCGAGGCCATGAGTGGCAGCCTGTTGTGTCTGGCTCAGGAATATCCGCTGGTGAAGTTCTGCAGCGTACGCAGCTCTGCCATCAGCACCAGCGCACTGTTCAGAGACAGCGCTCTGCCCGCTCTGCTGGTTTACAAAGGAGGGGATCTGATCGGTAACTTCGTCCGGCTCACAGACCAGCTCGGGGAAGACTTCTTTGCTGTTGACCTGGAGGCCCTGCTGCAGGAGTACGGCCTCCTGCCCGACAAGCCCCCCATCGTCCCGAAGACGATTCGCAATGGAGCCATCATACAGAACACTGTGAGCGACGAGGACTCTGACCTCGACATAGACTAGAGCCGTAATATCAGAATGTATTATATGCTTGGAAAACATGCGTACTCAGTCTGCATGGACTATAGATCATTTTTGTGTGTGTGGACCCCCGTAGTAATGACGGACTGACCAGCGTTGAAGCCAAAAGTAAATGCACAAAAAACATCAATGAGTTTCATCACATCATTCCACAATAAACGAGTTATATTTAATAAGAGTAAATTTTATCCATTATCGATATTGAGAACATGTGGTTATACGCAGTGAGAATGATGTAGGTGTTCGGTTAAATGTTTTGTTTGAGCTTTGACTTTCAGCTATTTATTTGTTGTGTTAAATCACATTTCCCTGTTTTGTTTCCTGTGTATCCTTGTTGTATTAAATGTGTTTTCACTCTGTAGAATACGAAACCCTCAGCCCAAACTGACTTTAAGTTAATTTTATAACTTTTATATGTGCTGTACCATTTCAGATAGTGGGAAAAATAAACAAGGTTTGGACTCAATCCTGTTGCACTTTTATTCATTAAAATTGTCCAAGGTTGGGGATAAGTAGACTGATGCTATGCTATGAACAGTTTAACTGCACTACTAAGTAAATATTTATAATTTTTGATTGACTAAGAGTAACTTAGAAGACCTCACTCCTTCTAACAAACCCACAGGCAATCGTCACCCAGCTTTGCATGTCCCTTCAGCTCCACAGAGCATTTGAGCCACTTTACACTCATTGCTTTTATTAACCTTGTTTCCAGCTGTATTCAGCAAAAATCCTTCAGTAAACCAACTGTGCACCACCTGCTGAGCTCCAAACAGCAGACAGACAAGGTTACTAACTAGCTGGTGAACAGGTGAACATAGCGCAGCATTCAGGAGCTCAAAAGCCGCATATTTCTCTCATGAGTTTGTGAAGACTAAAGCTTAGAAGGGCTCTGTTATCGGTATTTGTATTATTGTATTGGTTGGGTCCTAATGTGCTGATGCAAAGGTTGCACTGAATGTGGTGAAGATGTAAATACAGCTTTTTTGCCAAATCATTCACTGTAAAATCTTTTTCAGATGATAAATGCTAGTGCTTACAGCTCCTCCTCAGCAGCCAAAAAATCAAGACAGAACCTTTATTATATTTATTTTTCATTCAGTTTCTCAAACATTTTAGTAATCAGAAGTTAAACACCATTCATCCAAATTGCAGCCATACTTTGTTCACATATGAGCTTACATGAAAACTAATTTTAACAGACAAGCCTTTTTCCCGGCAGACATCCTCGTCAAATAGCAAAATCAATTTTAAATTTACTTTGTTTACTACTGAAATTTTACCAGTTCCATCTGTGCTTTCTGTGGAAGAGCATTTTTATAGCATTATCTGCCGCGAAAAAGGCTTAACTAGTCTTAATTACTTAAAAATAACAGCAAAAGTATCTGTTAATACAATATCCATGATTACATTTATGGTACAGAGAAGAGCAAAAAGTTCATTATCTTCCTGCATGTAGTTAATTTCCATCACTGTTAAAACAAAAATGTGATTCCTGAGACAACTTGTACACAACTAATTGATAGATTAAAAATCACATCGCCAACGTTTCCCACAGTAGGAGGCTTAGATGAGTCAACAGGTTAAACATAGCGGCTTCTCTGTTGATGATAGACCAGCGTCAACAGGCTCCTTTCCACTTCAGTAAATTCCCCAGAGGTGATTCATGTAACACAGATTGTGGATGGGTCAACTCATCCAATCCTGTCCACTCAATAATCACTCTGAACAGGATGAGCCAGGGCTCCAAACTCACTATTCAGTTATTAGTTTGCATAGTTTGCACTTATCCCTGTCGGCCAATAGAAAATAACTTAACTTTGTACGATAAAATGATAGACATAGACGGCATTTATAGTTCTGTGCAGCTCTTCAGTGGCTAATATAGCCTAGGAAAAGCTGATGAGCAGCAGGGTGAGGCAGGGTAATGTCAGCAGCAGGAGGGTGGTTTCTTCGTGCAGGGCAGCAGCTGAGTCATGCGGGTCGTGTCCACAGAAGGCATGTTCCAACAGCAGATGGGTCTCTGGGCTGATGCCTGTCACAGGAAGGCCGAAAAAATAAGTGTGTTTACATTGTGCACAAGTATTCTGGTGCTGAGTCTTATTTCTGTTTATCACGTTCAGGACATGGCGTTTACATGGGACATAATAAACCTGGTTATTTGCATCCCTGTAAAACATGACTACGACAGTGTGTAGGTTTCCGATCGTCCGCCTGCAGGTGTGTTTTGATTTCTCACCGTCTCAGCCGCCCTGATTTGTATATTCAGAAACCTGAGTAACATGTTCACACGGTTGCAGGTTTTTCCAGGTTTTTTAAAAACAAGAGACCTTAACAAGGTTTCTGAAGCCAGGGTATGATGCGTACATGCACAAACCATAATCAGAGCATGTGTAAACTGTCACATCATCTCATTGTAGTGTACCCAGCATCGTTCACTTATTATTTATGTGCAATTAAAATAACATGCAGCTAGAAGGCTCATTTGCAGCAGAGTTGATTAAAAAAACATTTCATTATATCCCTCTGGTGTTTTCATGACCTGTAAGCTTAACTGCAGCCTACTAGGCCATAAAATCGATGCCAGCTAATGGTATGGGCTCTGCCGCAACATGCAGGCTCAATGCGGTGAATTCTGCTGGAAGCTTTTCACATCTGTTAGCCGACTTTCCTGCATTCACAGAAAACGTTTCGGCCACATTACACACCGTGTTCTGACCACTCGTCCCACAGGTGCTGGACATCCTCATTATGATGTTCGTGGTGCTCATGATGATCTGGGTCTGTATTAAACACATACAATGTCCATGTCAGGATGTAGATTTGCACATTTATTGCAGTATCACCCAAGTATGTAAGATAGAACATTTACAAAAAGCTTTCAAAAAATGACAAAATGCATTTGAGAACGAATACAGACAGCAAAGAGAGGATTAAGTGAAAATGAACACAAACAGGAAATGAGAGCAAGAGAAAAGACAAAAATGAAATTAAATGCAGACATCCTGATCTTAGGGGCTTATAGTTTCATGAAACTCATACAGTACAGGGTACAAAGTATACATCATGTGTCTTAGGATTGAATTCTGTGTAATCAGGAAAGTAAGCTGAATAGTGAATTGTTTTTTTACTTCAGCTGAAAGGCTTTATTTGCACATGAACAACATGTGCAGTGAAAGGCAGAGTAGCATACAACTGAATAATAATTGGATTTAAGACATGTTAAAGATATAAATTCAAATAAAAACTGAGCAACATATTCTTAAGATAAATATTTCACTAAATAAATGTGTAACTCTTGAAGAATCCTCTAAATTATTCAGCTCTATGTTGCTTCTTGTGGTAAATAAGCATTTTCCATTTTTATCCTTTTCCTTATAAATAACAAGAGCAAGTATGTAAAGCCTATAGATGTTTTGTTTATACTCATGTCTGTATTTATACTGCATAAATAAAAGTTTGACTCAGTACCATTTGAGTGATGCCAGAGCATCCGTTTGAGTTCCCTGAGGGCCTGGGTGAGGTTCTCCAGCTGGTCGTGAAGGTGGATGTTCTCCTCTATCAGTGCATGAATTGTATCCTGTAGCTCAAAGCTCCGACTTTGCAGGACCAGCAGAGCCAGAGGCACGAAGACGAGCACCGGCCGTACTCCCCTCATTGCGACCACAACACACAGCCTCCGTCACATCCTCACAGACACCAATCCCTTCCGCTACGTTCGAATCCCGTGTGAAAGAAATGTGCTTCGCTGCAGAAATGATTGGTGCAGTATAATTTATCAGCTTAAACTCCAGGGGAGGTGACAACTGTTTATTCTTTCTTTCCAAAGCCGTGGGTGGAAACCTACCAGTGCATCAAAATCCATCCAATGTTTCCACATCAGTGGTCACAGCGACTGAGGCAACAGAGGCCACTTTGGCTTCAGTATGATCTACTTCTAATTAAAATTAAATATAATAACATAGCCTTTTTTTTTTAAAAAAAACCTTGATGTTTACTTCATCCTGAATTCATGTAAAACACATTTTAAAAAAAAGGGGTCAAAAAGGGAAATGGTTTGCCAACTGTGTGCACAGGTAATCAATAGAGACAGAGGGGCATCCTCTGGTATTTAATTAGTTGTAGCTCATCCTGTCACATGCAGCAGCTACATCATGCACATAACCACCGGGACATCAGGACATCGAGGTGAAGAGGGCAAACGGAAACCAGGTGTTTCTTTATATATAAATCTGTTTAAAAAACTCAGGTACAACCACATAACAGCAATTATACAGCTGCCTCTCGGGGTTGCCCCCTGTCCTGAGATCTTTCATCTGAGTGGAAAACAACTTTTCTGGAAATAGGTCAGAAAATTTAAGTGCCCACTCACTGACCTATTTCAAACCCCGACAGCCAAACTACTTGCATCCGGTTGAGGTATGTTTTGGTTAACATGCCTCAGCAGCAAGTCAGCTGAATTATTCAGTCTGTAATGAGATTACACAAACGTGTTTCTTGTTTTTGTGCACAGTTGACCTTCTACTCAGGCCTTTACTGTTTATCCAATGCTGTTTTTGTACTGTATTTACGAGACACATGCAATTTAAGGTTTAATGTGTAGGATTTAGTGGCATCTAGTGGTGAAGTTGCAGGACTGAATGTCTTTCCACTCACCCTCTTAAAAGCATGCAGGGACACCTATATTAGCTACAAACTTGTGGAAAACAAGATTTTCTCCAGAGCCAGTGTTTGGTTTGTCCATTAAGGGGAAACTGTAGAAATGTAGCTGTGAAATATAAAGACTCTTGCAGAGGATATAGAAGTATAATTTTATGGTAATGAAAATATGATTATTTTTAGTTAATTATATACTATTGAAAACGTACATATACCAGCAAAGAGATCCATCTAAATCTCACACACTGGACTTAACATTGATGTGTCTAAGTAAAAATCAAGCTGGAGAAAAATATTCTTAAGTCACTTTTAATTAATAATTGTATACCACAAATTATATCATTTTGACTGTGGTCAGTCATCACAGGAAATTATGCTCTTTTACACTATCACTATCAATATGCAATAACAGAAAATAATTTAACTTGATTTATCACTCAATCTATCAACTTGTAATTTCTGCATAAAGTCCTGCATATCAGAAAAAAACAGATGTTATCAAAACTGTTTGGCAAATAAGAGTGAGGACAATGTGATTTTTTTCCAAACAAGAATCTTTTATTTATTATTCATGTGTATGAGTTTATGCTGTCTTGGCAGCCCTGGTGCGCTTCTTTTTGACCACAACAGGCTTCTGGCTCTTCAGAATGGCGCTGGCACGACGCAGGGCAGCCTGGGGAGACAAACTGAACTTAGAAAATGTTCCTGATACAACATTTGAGACTTTGCTTTCCAGAACCAAAAGTTAAACTCACCATGCGCAGGTCCTTCCTGTACTTGTTCTTGCTAATGATGTGCCTCAGGCTGTTGAGGGTGGCGCGGGAGTTCTTGTTGATAGTGATCTTCTCGTAAGAGTTGGCAGGTTTGTGCTGACCTGTGCAGCAAGAAAACATACACCAATGTAACCACATAAGTTCAATATGCTGAAAACAGTCTGTCAACATGAAGATGACAAATAATAAGGGAACTGACATGCCATCTCTCTTTATCATATCATATCATATCTCATATCATAACCATAACCTCAAGCACTAATCTCTCCACTGTTGTTAAACACACATACACAAGAGACAGAAAAAGGTTAAAGAAGTTGAGCTGCCAAGGAATCAGAGAAGAGCTGTTATGAAATCCAGGGTGTATGAACAGGGGGTGAGTGGAGTTAATATTTTTTTCCCCCTTTTATAAACAGACTTAAGCAAAATGGTTAAAACTACAGTGAAAAGCAAACAAACAAACTTATGAATAATTACTGTAGTCGGGCCAGCATTATTTTCAACAAAATAGCCTTTTCTCTGGAAGACAAGATAAGGGCAGTGATTCTGGATATGGGACAGTGGCTGGACTTTTCGTGGTGCACACTGTTGAAAAGCTCCAGTGCGCACCTAGCGGCCATCTTTGTGAGGTTGGTTATAAAAAATACTAGGCTGTACAAAGAATAGCTTGACACACTTATTAGACCAGATATCTCTTGTGAAATTACGGTAAAAGTTATTTTATTCCACACAATAAATCACTTCGTTTTAAAAATGGAAACAGAATCAAATAATTACCTGCACGCTTCTTCAGCACGACAACGACTCCCTTGCCATCGGCAGCTGGCTGCACGCCTACAGTCTTCTTGTGAACCAAACCATTAAAGCGGAAAGAGTTCCTGGACTTCAGGTTGTTGGGCTCCTGTCACATGAAAGGATTAAGTTCAGGTCAGAAAAAACACATAATAGGACTTATTGAAATATAAATACCAACAGACTTCTGACCCTGCTCATAGAAAAATACATTAGTACCATACATTTAACAGTAAAATCATTTAAGTACACTGTACAGCAACAGCACACTTCAAATGCTATTAATAATCATCACACGATTGAAAATGAACAGGATTGTCACTTTTTCAACCGATATAGACCACATGCTCTTACTTTGTCTGAGGTGGTTTTGAGCAGAGAGACATATACTCACAGTGCTGTAGGTCTGTCCGTTCCTCTTGATGAGGAAGCTGGAGCAGTTCCTGATGACCATCCACTGCAGATGGGACGACATGATGAACCTGGACAAAACATGACCAAATGTTTATGGAATAACTTAAAACACCAACTGAAATTAACTTAAAACAGCGGTTAGCTACACAGCCACTTCTTGCAAATGACAGATGTCATTTAGTTGCTCCTATTTTCTTAACGACTAACATCAACTAAACGTGTTCGCATGGTTTCTCGAGTTTAAGATTTACGTTAGCTACCTGTTGAGTTGATAATATATGAGCGTATGTGTACATACTATAACACAGACTAAGGACTGTGTTTAACGACATCAACCATATCTAGACAATACAGATTTCTTGTAACACAATGAAGCACAGTTTGTCAACGTTAGCTCCACCGCTTAGCACACGGGACTGATGCGGTACAACGAGGCCTAACAGGGCGACGAGCTAAGAAATGTTAAATTTCCCTTTATGCGCTATATAGGGACATTTATTTGCGCCTGGGGTGTAAAAAGTATTCAACACAACAATAATAGCTTACTTTCTGCGGCAAAACACAAATAAGAAATCACAAAAATAGACTTTGATGGCCAGCTATTAGCAGCCGAAGCGACCACGTTACCTTTTAGCGGAGGAAAAGGACTAGAGAAACCGGAAACCGCTTTACGGCACCTCTGCCACAGATCATTGCGCACTTAGTGTCACCTTTTATAAACTCGTATACGAATAAACCTACATTTAAATATATCTAAAGCAATAAATTTAGCTCTTGTTATTGTCAAAGAAATAATATTTTTTAATATAATCTAAAAATAGCATATTTTGAATGTAATTTCATGAGGTACTACTTATCCGCGAACACAGCGGAGGAACCCCAAACCAAATCCTAGCCACAAGCTGTGAAGGCATGACGTCATTATTGCGCGCCTGGTGTTTACAGACAAGCATCAAAAAATTAGTTTCTTAATGTCTGCTGTTTTAACTCTAAGATTTTTTTCTCTAATTTACGATTAAAACATGATTGCATGGAGAGGACAGTTGCGGAGTGAACAAGACGATCGCTGAAGAGAAAATCTGCATTTTGACGGATTTTGTCTGTATGTGATTAGAAGCTGCGAACCAAAAAGTTGTCATTGGTCAGAGTCACTTGCAAAGCTGTTCATTAAAAAGTCACAGCTGATGTACAATATGGCATCTACACGCACTGTCTTAATGTGAGAAGTCAAACATGGATGAGGAAGAAGATCTGGAGACACTTGGTGAGCAGCTGTACACTCTGATTTCCCCTAAACACAAAGAAAATGCTGGAAAACTCACATGTAAGATGACCTGCGTGGCACGACGTTTCTTTTGTGATGTTATTATACATGTTTATTTTTTCTTGTGTGAAAAAATATTAAAATTGCTACTCTTGAAAAAATATGTATGATACAAAACCAAAGTTCCTAAACCTGCCTGTGGATGTTCCAGGTATGTTGTTGGAGCTGCCAGGTCCTGTCTTGAGCCAGATGCTGCAGGATGAGGCCATGCTGACAACAGCTGTAGACAAAGCCCTCAGAGCCCTGGAGATAGCACAGCAGCCCAGGTACAGCAATGGGCAGAGGGTTGCCAGACCTGATCTCCCTCCTCCATCATCCTGAGCAGGCTGGTCTTAAACAGTATGTGGGTTCCCATTAGTCCTAATTTCTGAGACAGATGTTTTCCTAGAAGAAGAGCAAGGTAGCACTTTAGTGCAGAAAAGCATATTTAATGAAACTGAGACTGTACTAATACTAGGAAACAGCTGGGGGCAGTTTTGCCCAGGAAGGCAACGTCAGCTTTTTACCACTAAGTTTAGGTAAGTGTATTATTTTAGGTACAAGGATCAGATGTGAGATGGTTAAAAATGGCTCACAAAGGAATTTATCGAAGTTTAAAAAACATTGTAAACTGTTCTCTAATGTGACTCTACCCTTTTTTTTTTAGCAAGGTGCCATGTAAGGACGAGGATGACGTGTCAGTGTCCTCTGACTCTCTGGGAGAGCAGCTGTTTGAATTGGTGGATGTTTACAACACTGGCCACTCACAGAAAATCACAGGTGAGTAATCCATCCTGAGACTCAATAAACACCTGATTATGCAGCAAAATGCCACTTAGACAGGAAGCAGCAAAAGAGTATTGCAGATTCAGTTAAACTTGTTAAAGTTTGGGTTTTATTTTTCAGCTTCATTTTTCACAGCACTGTTTAACAATATACTTAAGAAAATGCCTTGAACAAATTTCCATCTTATGCTATAAATTTTATGTCTCTAGTGATGGAAATAGTCCATTATTTTGCTCCAGACTGAATTAGCTCAGTAACTATGGTGATAAAATTTGGTACACACATTTATGTTCCTCTCAGGATAAATTCTGCATCAACAAGTTAGCACTGTCGCTGTGAGCATGTTGCCATGCTAGTGTTAGCATCTAGTTCAAAGCACCGCTGAGCCTCACTACAGCCTCACACAGATGCTGGAATGGCTGCAGATGCTTAATCAGTTTATCATTTATGTGCAAATTAAATTTATGAGCAACTAGTGAGTAATTTTTTAAATTATGATTTACTGTTATTCAACAGGAATGCTTCTGGAGCAGCACAAAGAGATCGTTTTAAACCTTCTCTCAGATCCAAAACTGCTGGAGGAGCAGGTGAACTTTTCCCTCAAGACGCTTAAAGAGTACGTGACTTGTTACTGTTTCGAGAATGTACCGGTGGTGGAAAAAAGTGCTCAGAGGTACTGAAACCACAATGTGAAAATATTCCACTGCAAGCAAAAGTCCTGCAATCAAAACCATAACAAGTTAACAAGTTAAAGTATTTTAGTTCTATCTGCACAATGTAAGTGAAGTGTCAAAAGTAAAAGAGGCCATCGTGCAGAAAATGGTCCCTGTCAGTAATTAGCTGTTATGCTTGAATTTTTTTCTTCACATGCAATTAAAACAAAAAAAATATTCCAAAATAATTAATAAGTTCCTGCTGTGTCCCTTCAGGCAGAGCGTGGAGGAGACGGACGTCAGTGACTCGTCAGACGTTGATGACGCAGAGAAACTGGGAGAGAAGCTCTTCTCACTGGTTGAGAAACTGGATCAAATTCATGCAAATGATATCACAGGTGACCTGATGCTCTGCCTGTAGCAGCATTACCTGTAAAAATTGTTCATCTTCCACAGTGTGATATCTTAGGAAGTCTAGCAATTTTTCATGAAAGATGCAGATAAAAATAAACGTCTGTTCAGCTCATTAGCAAACACCAATGATATTTTGTTTCTGCTCTTGTGCATCTCTTTGTGTAGGTATGCTGCTGGAGATGGACCCAGCTGTTCTCCAACAGCTGCTTAGCGATCACACAATGCTGGAAGTTGCTGTTCAGAAAGCACAAGCAGCACTGGACTGTAAGAGCTGAACTCATTCTGCTTGAACAGAAGAGGACAACAATGTTTTTACACACAGAATAACAGAAATACATTCATGACTTTAATGAACTCGAACAACATAAAGCTGGGAATCCCTGCCACATCACTTCAGGAGATCATGATGAAACAAGCTACCTATAACAAAACCAGCCATTTTTGTTTAATATTGATTGTTGAGTGAACTGTGGACGGTTTGCTTTTGACTGGACCTGCTGTAAATAACTGAAGAGTCTTGTAAGCTTCCTTTTAGCTCATATTTTGTCTGTACTGTCCCTTTTTTATACGGGTGCTCACTTTGCTAGCATGTGATTGTCTCTCCCAGATAAATGGACTGAAAATTTGTGCCATTGTCTAAAGAAAAATAATTAGCCATCAGTATTGCTTCACCGAGGAGCCAAACTTCCACAACAAGACATCAGAATTATTATTGCTTGATGAAAATGTTTACAGCAGGCTGTAAGAGAGGATTATAAGTCTGTAAGTCTATAAAAGAAGTGCTTATCTAAGTGTTGCCAACAGTCATGCAGTGATATGTGATTTTGTAATTGTACTGTACTCATTATAATTTAAGCTAATAAAATGTCTTTGCAAACAGAAAGTCTTAGAGATTACACACATAATAAGGAAACTCCATATTTTTTGCCACTCTAACAACTTTGCTTTGTGGATGTTAGTCAGTTGTTTCACTACTTTGCAAAGGATTGCCATTATCAAGATGTTAATGTTCTCTGGAAGAGAACCTACTTGGTTTTGATCCAGAGAACACTGAGTAATCCTGACTCAGATGACCTGAGGGATACAGATGCTTTGTAATGTAAAAGTAAATCGGAAACGTATTTAATAAAAGGAGATTCCACGTCTTCATGAGCACATTTTCACAGTTGACAGTAAGCACGTGGTTTTAAACTGAAAACTAACTGGTAGTTAGGTAACCTTGCCTGCACCCTCATGTATTAGCATCACACTTGAGTTATGTCTTTGTTTCATATGCAAACAAAGATGGCAGCCAGATGTTATCATCCAAAACAACTTTATGGTTTTTTGCAAAGTACTACTCTTGTAGACAAATGTATGGCTACCTCCATGACTTAAATGTAATGCAAATACATCAAAAGCTAGTAGCTTCTAGGTAGAGCTTGTTCTTGACTAACGGGTGGAAAATCCATGACTCCTTAGTTTCTTTAGAGGCGCTTTGATGTTGCATTAGCATGTTTGTATATTGAGCAGAGGTGGAATCCAAACCAAACTGTAACACCCCCATCACTTCCTTTCCCATTCAAATGTTTTGTGCTACCTGGCAACGTTTCCACCACTACACGTTTGAACTTGGAATACACTGTGGGACAAATATTTTAGCACTGCATGGGCTTGGATTTCCTCATTCAAAGATATGCACACCCTGCCTCCTCGACTCAGAATAGTAAATTATGTTCATGTTAGATCTCCGTCAGCTTTAAAAATGCCATTGATGTTGTTTTGTGATTGATCATATTTTAGCTGTTTTAGTGGCTTACAGAAAAATGTGGTAGCTCCCCTGGTTATTGTCAGGACTCCAAACTAAGAGTTTTCCCAGATACACATGCTTGAGCAAAAACTCTAATGAATGAAACCAGCAGACATCTCTTTCAAAGTGCTACAGAGCGCAAAAAATAACTTTATTACCATTTGTTTTCACCTTCTGTATTTACTGTTTCATGTCAAGAATTTTACATGAGGAATTCTAAAACATCGGGGGTAACAATCGCTTCTCTGAAACAAAGAGGGACCTTTTTTTTTTTTAAATCATAATCTGGTGTCTACAAAAAATCATTGAAACATCTGGGTTGACAACAAATGACTGAATTAAAAATCACAGTAATTTTAAAATAACAGGGAAGTATTCAGAGTACAATTAACTCTCATTTCACATTTTAGATTAGGTTTTATTTGTCTATAGAAGCGGCCAATACAAATGATAAGAATATGAGTCCACGTCATCTCTAGTGAATCGTAAATGCATTTCTTCAAAGCTAATCAGAAAAAATTAGTTGCTCTCCACACACACTCACACCTTTATGCCTACAGCTCATAAATACAATCAATCTGATATACAAATATTTGGATAGATTTATTTTTTTTTAAGCGACATTTAAAATGCAGTTTTATTCCTAATTCCTGCTGTTCTGAAGACCACCCCTCATTTCAGTTCTCTTTTCAAAATTTCTCACAGGAGAAATGGAAGCCTAACTTGGACGAAAGACCCTGATGCATCTTTAAAATCAAGAGTTGTTGACGGGGCAGGGAGGGGTTAAATAAATATCGGAAACGAGCAGCATCACAGTAATGAAGACTTTCTCCAGCTCTTTTTTTTTTTGTGAAGCCAGAACGAGTCTTTTTTCCTGTGTCATCCAACACTGTTCTTTACTTGAGGGCGACGGAGGGAAAGCAGACAACACAGCAGACGATGCACAGTTGACACAATTCATTCTCACACAGATTGCTGTCTCCAGTTGACAGAAAAACACTGAAGAAGCTGCGAATGCACATACAAGTCCATGACATGAAATTTAAAAAAAAGGTGCCACTTTCTTTCTATCCATCACGCATACAATCAATCACACATGGACATTTGGACTTCACACACAGGGGAAACCAAGAACAGGACCTGGGATGATCATCCTGTTAGCTGTGATGTATGTGAGGGGAAGCTGGACAGCTTAAGAGGAGTAACACATTTATTGTACACTAAGTTATGCTTTCAAGAACATTCTGTTGATGTATGAAATCATCCATGAATAATCCTTTATGTGTGTGTTAAAATCCATTGTTCAACTGTCTGTTTTCTGTTTGGATGCAGGAATAAGCCCTTCAAGAAAACACCATGCCTGTTAAAAATACACTGGAGACAATTAATGAACCAAAAGAAAGAGATGAGTTAAGCTGCTGGACAAAGATCGACATTATGGAGACTGATTATGCTCTTCTTAGGTGCAGGCAGACAGAAGGGTCCTTTCAACAGAGAGCAGTAAGTCCATGTGCTTCATTTACTTCCAGGTAGGATGTCACGCTTTTCAACAAGTCTGTTTACACAATCTCTCTCTCTGTGTGAGATGATGTTTACTTCATCACTGGGTACTGGCGTTGACCGCCCAAACGACCAGGGCGGTGACCACCTCCTGATGGTGCACTTGTCTGAGAAAAGGAGTGAAAAAAAAAAAATTAAAAAAGGGAAGAGCATTATGGTGTGAATATGAGAGGGCTGTTTACAAGAAAAAACCTGTTCAGACTGTCTCGTTAGTCCCCACCTGTGCAAACTGTGCAGGGTTATAAAAGGTGACGCCTCCAGTGGGTGCAGTTCCCTGGACAGGATGACTCTACAAAGAACAAACAGAGTTTAGACACTGTGTGCACTGTTACTGTCCCACTGTTTCTGTGTACAGAGATGGAGAGGTAGATGCATTTCCATTGCCACATAATGGTTTGACACAACTACACAAAATAAGCTAGGGAAAAGTGGGGAGGTACTGACAAAAAGGGACTTGGATCCACAGTGAGGCAGCATTACAAACCACTGTTTCAGTTATTTTAGTAAACATGCAAGCATTATGACGGGTTATTGAAGCTATCATCCCTTGACTACGAGCAAGGGATTCTACCTTCAACTGTCACCAGCATGCTTCACTCTGATCTATAACTCAAAGTTACCCAGCGACTTTCAAAAAGATGGTTAACTATTGTGGAATAAACAAGACGACCAAGAGTCTACAGTCATGTGGCTCTGTGATGCTGTATTTAGGTACAGCAGGGCTTTGAACTAAATGTAAAAATCAGCGTGCTAATGTGCTCACAAAGACTATGTAAGGACTGTTTATGATTTTAGCTTAGCATGTTAGCATTCTGACATTTGTTAATTAGCACAAAACAGTGTCATTAGTCTGATGAGATGTTGCAAGTATTGGACAAATTAACATTTTGACTTGATGATGGCGCCGGTTAGAAGTCATCTGAGGGAAGCGTTCAATAAATGTCAAGACATTTCATTCAAAACCACATAAGTGAGCCTCATGGTGGAAAAGTCAGGAGATCCCTAAAGTCACTGAGGTTCACGTTCTGGTCCATTCTCTGATATTAGCACCGAAGTACAGAGTTGCTTTTGAGATAGCGGTTGGGATATTTCAATCCGGACCCAACTGGGAGAGTGACAGATGGAATTGACTTCCACAGAGTCGCAACGGTAACCTGGCTAAACATTAAGGAACTACATTTTATTCGCTGTAACTCAAGTTTTTGATGGTTGACCATTTTTCTGGGTTTTATTGTTCACATCAGAGACAGAGTGAAGTTTATGATGCTGGAGACAGCAGGCAGGTGAGCAGACAGACATTCTAGGTTAGATGGGGGGGGGGGTGAAGCTTCAGGTGAAAAATGGTGAAGCGTGCTGCTGCTAGTGATGTGGTGAGCTGAGTGGACGGCAGGCAGGGGTGAGAACGGACCGTGTGAGGCCCAGCTAGATGTACCTGGTTTAAATGCTGACTCACTTC
>JAPZDY010000011.1:16406026-16416042 GCA_029783645.1 Ctenochaetus hawaiiensis
CTGGACACATTTAATTAAACAGAAACTACACAACATCACTGCACAGATAGACTGCTGCAACACCTCGGTGCACAGCTCCATCTATTACCAAATGTTTCAATGCAATAGCAACAATTAATTCACATATACAACTTGGAGAATGCAGATGGTTTTCTCCGTGTACCTGGGAGGATACATCTGTTGATTATAGTAGTTGCCTCTGTAGCTGTCATCGTAATTAGACCAGTAGGATTGATCATAGTATCCTCTGTATCGTGGGTCATACTGTCCATAGTTGTATCCTAAGTGGGAGATATAGATTATAATGTATATGCATATGACAAAGAACGCCTATGTAGACAGGGAAATTAATGTGTTTGTGAACTTATTATTTTACAACAACTTAAATGAAAGAGAGTAAGTAATCACAGCTTTCAACTCTTTGGTTCATACCTCCGTAATCATAGTGTTTGGCGTAATCTGCATAATATTCACTGTAGGCACTTCGGTTTGCTCTGTGGTAGTCTTCAGGATAGCCTTGCCTACAGGAAAATGTAAACACAAAGTGATATTTACTGACCAGAAACATATAAACAAACTTGAGAAAGTAATTTACACCAGATGGAAGAAGGACTATTAACCAAGTTCTCAATATTCTCTTAATTAAGTAAGACATAAAAAAAACAAATGAATGACTAAAATTAACAGTGCTGACTTAAAATAAATTACATCCCATGAAAACGACAGTGTCAGGAAAAGCATCAGATTCACTGACCTGGATGAGGGCCTGTCAGAGTACTGACTGGCCCTGGAGCTGGGTCTGTCAGGCTGAGGCTCTCTGTATGGGTAGTTTGGATCCCGATAAGCTGGGGTCTGCCCTTCATATCTGCCATACCAAGGATCTGCTCTGCCTCTGTATGGACCATCCTGAGAGATAAAAGCATCAGTAAGTAATTTTCTGTTTATATTTTTGCATTGCATAGCAGCAATTGCACATGCAAATCATCTTATGCACTTTGCAATTTACAACTGTGGCAGATATATACAATTAAGAACTTACAATATAAAAAAAAAGTCTTTCCACATACTTGATAATATTGCTGTGCTCTTGGATCCCCAGGTGGAGGAGGATATGGGCCAGGATGATATGGTCCTCTGCTATCAGGATATTCTGCGTAATTCCCATAATAGCCACCATACATTTGCCCTGGCCCTGGAGGAGGGGGGCCATAGCCTTGCTGGCTGCCTGCAGAGGAGGGTGGTCTGGGCTGCTCTGCAGGAGCTGTCTGAGAAGCACCTGGAGGTACTGGTCCTTGAGGCCCAGGAGGATAACCAGCAGCAGGAGGAGGAGCATTACCTTCAGCCGACCCCTGTGCAGGAGTTGGATACTGGCCATGGGAGGGTTGAGCTCCGCTCACCGGAAGAGCAGGTGCAACATTTTGCCCCTGTGCTGCAGCCTGAGAATCTGAAGTCTTAGGGGGTTCAGCTGGTGGTGGCTGTGAGTTTGCAACTGTTTGGGAGGATGTTGATGGTACCTGTGGGGCAGATGAGGAGGCAGTGGTCTGGACAGGGGCATTTCCTTTCAGCCCTAATCCCTGCTGAGCATCTTTGGTGACCTGTAGGTAAAATCCATTACTAGATTGTGGAGACTCATGCAAAGAGGAAGGATGGCCAGACGGTTGGCTTTGGGCTTGTGATTGGTGCATAGAAAAATCAAGCAGTTCATAATTTGATGGCTGATTTTGATTAGAGACAGTAGAAGTCACAAGAGAATTTTGTGGATTAACTTGGAGAGCAGAGTGGCTGTCTCCACCCAATGATTGGCCCCTTGAAAGAGGAGGGCGGACAGGTTGAGACTGTGGAGGAGCTGCGACGTCTGATGCTGCTGCTTCTGTTTTGTCTCGGGCAAGATTGAGAGGGCCCTGCTGAGAGCCTGAAGAATTGAAGCTCATTGGTCCAGGTGCAAACAGTGGATTCTGACTAGAAGTTACTGTAGGTGGTTGGGAGGTACTGGCACCCGGCCCCTGTGCAGGTAATCTCACAGGTGGGGTTGATTCCCTAAGGCTACTTTGATTGGCTGCTTGAGCAGGGGAATTGGGAGGAATCACACTATAATTTGACACTGGCGGGGCAATCAAAACAGGCTGGTGAAGCGAGTCTGGCACAATGAGAGACGCATAGCCAAGGTTGCCTTGAGAATCAGCAGGCTCCGCCTCACTCACCTTTGGTGGGTTCTCTAGGTTCTCTGACTGCTGCTGTGAAGTTGGCTGGATTCTGTTGGAGGGTTGCAGGTCTAGCGGGCCATCCTCTGGAGGCTGGATGACATCAGCACTGGGTTCACGTAAAGGAGCAAGAACTGTGGGAGCAGCAGGGGCGAGAAGGATGTTGGCGCCCAAGCTAGCAGGATCATTCTGAGCCCACAGAGTAGTGGCGGGGCTCTCACAGGGCCGACTGGCCCCAAAAGCACGTGATGAGGGTCGAGAGTGAGAATGAATCACTGGGTGCGTTAGATGAGGTACAGCACCTCCAGCACTAGCTGGTGGGGGGTGCCCTGAGCTATAAATATTTTCCATATTATCTGGTGGCTGCTCCAGGTTGCCAGGTGTAGAATCTGCACCCCCTTCTGCCACCATTTTAGCTCTATCAACTTCAGGAGGACGCACCCCAACCCCATGTGAGCGCACAGGTTCAAAAGAGCTGTTAGCGCTGGCTTGAAAGACACCAGTAGGTTTGGGAGGGCTAGGAGTGGGAGGCCACATCTGCTCCAAAGAGCTTTGTTGTGCACCCATATCTCCAGCTGGAGAAGTGTCAATCTGTTCAAAGTAGCCTCCAGCAGCAGACAGGTTAGCTTCATCAGCAAGACGAGGGCTTTCCTGCTGAATAAAGGTACCTACTACTCCCTGATGTCGACGAGTGCTTGTTCCACTTCCATGGCTCATATTACTGTAGTTGGACGACACACTGGCAGATCTCATTGGTCTTGGAATAGAATCTGGAGTCTCAAGGTTTGGACCAGTTTCAAACTGGTCTACTCCATGGGCTGCAGTGGCAGCAGGGCTGCCATGGGTTTCACTGGGTAATACTTCCTGGTTCGGGACACACTCCAAATTTTCCACATGATCATATTGTGAATCAGGGGGCTTCTGGGTAATTCCCTGTGATGAGTGGTTACCATCATTCATGTATGGTAGGTGTGAATGATCTTGCAAAG
Source organism: Ctenochaetus hawaiiensis (assembly GCA_029783645.1). NCBI lineage: Eukaryota > Metazoa > Chordata > Actinopteri > Acanthuriformes > Acanthuridae > Ctenochaetus > Ctenochaetus hawaiiensis. Next base: position 16,409,217 of record JAPZDY010000011.1, read on the forward strand.
AAGGTCCTTGGTAATCTAAAGGAACATCTGCATGGCCGCTGTGAGCATCTGCATGGTTGCCATGATGCTGAAAGGATCCAGGACTGCCATTCACTGCCTTATTTTTCTCTCCAGCCAGTGTTTCTTCATTTTCAACATCATTGTCTTTGAAGAACATTGAGAGTGTACCAGACTCTTGAGTAAATGGGACTGGAGCAGGAGCCGGAGCAGAACTAGGCCCGGGCCCAGTGTTAGGCGCATGTTGAGATCCAGCAGAATCAGGTCTGGGATAAGGATGACCGGGACCAGCCCCCATTTGGTGGTACCCTGAGTCCGGTGGAGGCTGGTTCCACCATGAGTCCTGGGGGGCAGAGCTCTGACTGAAGTAGGTCTGAGTTTGGAATTGGGAATTATGTGGGGGTGCATTTGGGTCAGGCCATTGAGAACTAGGGGACTTTACAGGGTTCTGGGGAGGAACAGGAGCTCGGAACTGAGAATGCCCAGCTTGTGTTGGAGGGGTGGGGGTGCTGTGGTGGGGTGATGGGGTGTGAGAGGGGTACATCTGGGTCTGTGGAGGAATATTAAAAGGCTGTTGTGGAGGGTCACTTGTGGGCTGAAAATAGTTTTGAACCGATGGAGGGCGACTTCCATGATCAGGGGCCCATTGGGAGGAGGAGCTGGTGGGAGGCACAGGCTGGAAGGGCACAGGTTGGAAGGGCACAGGCTGAGGAGGTTGTCCTTGAAATTCCTGGTTAAAAGGTGTCTGACTCTGTGCTGGGGCTGCAGCCACAGATGGTGTCTGTTCTCTTGAATTTAAATAACCCTGTTCACTATGTGAGGATGATGCGTATCCTGCTGGACTGGGAGCTTGGAAAACACTAGGAGGTTCTGTGCTGTGAGGGTTGAACAGGGTTACCCCTGGCAAAGACGATGGTGCAGGGCCGGGGGGAACAGCTGGGACATCCTCCAGTGTCTGTGGTTGTGGAGGCAGCCCTGAGCCAGCTTGAGAGTACATGGTGTTGGGTGGAGCTTGCATGGGTGGAGGGTTGCTGTTGGGTATTGTTGGGAGACCACCTGCAGCTGTAGGCGGAGGAGCTCTGACAAAAGCAAAAGGGTCTGTCATGGGCTGAACAGCAGGTGGCATTGTGGCAGTAGCTGCTGCTGTATGCTTGTGAGGCCTGGTCCTGCGGAACATATTTGGCCCAGAGGGAGGAGGGCCAGAGGCTCCTGGAGGTCCAGTCCGAGGAGGGGGCTGCATGGCTGCAGAACTTACAGGTTTGAGGACCAGGTCACTCTAGTGGATGTCACTGAAGAGACAGAAGTCAGGCGAAGCTGGGTAAAGAAGAGGAAAGTGGGAGTGGTTAGCAGAAAGCTACATATGCCTCAGATGGAGTTTACCACACCTTTATTTGTGTAATATTTTATGCTCTTATTTAAACAAAGGGTACAACGTGGCAATGTCTACCTGAGTTCTAAGAAGCTACAAAAAATAAATACATACAGTATTAGACTTGGTAAAAAACAATTGAGCAATTGTATTGAATATCAGCATAGAATACACCGTTCAATCTTGTGCAAGGGTCTTCACTTTAAAGCTAAGTGTATTTCTTACTCAAACAATAAAAAGACAGTTTATTATATAAACTAATTTTAACATTTTAAAATTTTATTGTAAAATAAAAAAAAATATTGTGATATTATGTCCCTCTTCATTTCACCACAGTTGAGTTCAATACATTTTGCAACTAGGGAAAATCAGAAATGCTTTTTAAGCTTAAATATGAACATTTAAATAATAATAGCTTGTTTTGGAAGACTGACAACTTTTGCCAAAGATAATTTTGACTCTTTAGAAATTGTTCCCAAGATAACATGATACCAAAACTAATACGCTCAAATAAGGGAAATACTGATCTTGAGATTCAACCTTCTGAACAGAAACTTGAATAACGCATTTAACTGTAACATGAAGTATCAAAGAGGTCCTGCTTCTTGTTTTAGCTGTCGATAAATCTTGTTAGAGAGGTCACAATTACAAAATATAGGATGTAAAATTGCTGACCATGCACCCATGAAACTGTTTCACGCATCAGATACACAGACTGCGCATCTGTCAGTTGGAAGTCCAGGGAAATTATCACCGACTGACAATGAACATTTTAAGAGTTTGAAAAGGAGATCAATACTACAAAGAGCTTGTGGGCAGGTTGTCTTCGCCAGATGATTACCGTAATACCAACGTGATCCCGGATCTTTCAAGCACCCCGGCTCATAAATTCACCAGGAACCGTTGCAACACCGTAAGCTAACGTTAGCGCCGATAAGCTACCTAACCGATGGTCAAACTGAAACCAAACTCACAAAGTTAGTCTGTTAATATTTACTCTTTTGACTTCTGGTGATTAACCCACACTTATTGAACTCTAATCTGAACCAGACTACTTTTAGTCTGACGCGACATCGGGTTAACGTTACACCTTAAGCTGCGAGGAAATGTCCAGAGTGCTTGGCTCAACAGCTAACGGTAACGCTACATTGCTATAGTTCCATGTAATAAACGCTATACCAAGCAAAACATTTACATCCACTGTCGCCTGATTATGCTTGAAGAAATACCTTCTGAAGACTATTGGAATTATTTGTCCCCCTTATGCATACTGCACACTGAGGGGGACACACAACAAGCAGTTACAGGTCGCTGGCCGCTCGACGAGCATAATTTAACAGGTTCACTGCCTGGTCAGTTAGCATTAGCATTGGAGCTTAGTTAGCATTACTGGCTAACTAGCCTATCCTAACTTCTGGGGTAACAGTTCCATGCCTGTTGTAGATACTAGATTAAAACGTATAGAGTGAAACATTGTTGAATATGTTAGATATTTACTCTTACCCGATTCCGTAAATGTGTAAAAATATAAATAAATTCTTACAAATGTTCAGGACAGTGAGTCTGACACACCGCCACCATCTTCAATGAACACATCCTACTAGGCTACGTGTACATGCAGCGTCACGGGCCAAACAACAATCGCGTCATCACGGGGCGGGGCTTATGAAAGGTCATTTCTGTGTATTTACCTGGATCTACTTATTGAATTTTCGTGGTACCGTTTTATGTAGTGTCATTCGAGGACATTCACTACCATACTATACTAAGAAGCTGGTTAAGTCTCAGTCTGGTAAAACTGAAGTCCAAAGAAAAACCAATAACTAATGATCACTTGAGTTAGGTAGGACTGAAATTTGTGCTTAAAATTTAAAGATTTTTTTAGGGAACCTGTTAAAATTTCCAATTAAAGTAAATCAAATGTAGGAGCCAGCCACAGGGTGCAAGCAATGTTGAGACGGAATTAATCCACTGGTGGGCGCTATGGTGTCATCATACTATCCTGCAGTAAGGCATGTTAGCCGCACTAGAAAAATTTACTGATAAAGTATATTGATACTGAATGTAGTTTAGAGGTGCATCATCAGGTCCCCTTTGCAAAAAAAGGTCTTTTTATTTTCATTTTCAAAGAATATGCAGATATTGGGGATTTGGATCAGATTTGGGATTTTGAATCTGTGATTGATTTTTCTTTTTTCAGATATTATGACTCTGGAGTTTACTTCTGATATCTCATACATCTTGCATTATACTGATGTATTGTAGTATTTCAGTTTATATAACTGCATTTTAATTGAATATTTTTATAAGCATGCACATATACACAAAATTATGTTTTAATACTTTTACAATAAATACAATATGTTTTGCTTTAATCATTGTGATGTTTTCCATTCAATCACTCATACCTCATGATGGGCATTTTACATGAGACATTTATAAGTCTTCACTTACTAATACATGAAAGCCATCACTTGTTTCAAAGCAAGTGGAAAAATCCACTTTGAAAAAGTTGTGGTCAAACAAAACAAACTAGAGAAACACACAAGTGTAGTGCAGAGTTCAAACACCCACAATACACACAGATCTTCATCTTGTTCACACACCTCCTTTTCCTTTTTGCTCAGACTTGTCAACCGAAACCTACCCTCCCACTAGACTGTATCTGGAGACTACAGGGCAGAGGGGCAGGTTGGAACAAACCTTGACGTTTACACCTAAAACCCTCATTCTCATCCTCTTGGTGCAACATGAGTGTGTTGAGTAATCCTTAGCTCTAACGGTAAAGCCTCATAGCAGCTGATAATCTTGAAACAGAATGGGGTAAATTGTCTCCTACTTTATGTAATCTTTTCAAGGAATAATTTATTGTTTCACATATTTTAGATATTGCTGCCCAAAGTCGATTTAACAAAATCTTAACATTGAATTAACTGACAATAGTAAGAAATAGGTATCACTTGTAGAAATAGCACAAGTGTAATGACACAAGTGATTAAATACATAATATGATTAAGGTTTTATATCTTATAATGTCACAAGTTATAATCATTTGAACTTATAATGTGATATTATAACACAATCTCGTAAGGTTGTTTGCTTTTCCAACTATTTAAAGTGTACAATACTTGTTATTTTTTGACAATTACTACATTATTCCTGTGATGTTACTTTAGAAGTCACTTGTTAATTTTAACCGTTCTGCACTGCCAAACAATATATAAATGAAACTTAATCAATGTGCATTATTTCGTACATAATCACAACAAAAAAGTGCCTTGCATAGAAATGGTTAACACAAGTATTCTGGTTATACTTTACTTGAACCCCCCTTTCCAGTTGAACTGTTTAGCAAATGCCTATAACATACATGTAATGTAGTTCTGAGCAGATTAAAGGTACTATAAAGTTATCAAGAGTGTAATAGTATTGGTTGTCATGAATTATTTATTTAGTGGGTATCCATAAGTGGAGGCTGGTGTGAATGACAATGTAACACAATAAAACAACTGCTCAGAATTGTTAACAAATAATAAATAAACAATGAAAATGTCCTACTTTCTGCTTACAACTGCATTAAACCAGGAAATAAACCTTTAACAAACAGTGATTATAACATGTGAAGGGGGTTAAGAAGTAAAGTGTAACCTCATAACTCAGGATGTGGTGCTGTGTCTGAAGTTACCCTTTAGATTGCAGATTTAGTCACAGTTTGTACACACACACACTTGCTACCCCCCACCCACCACAGTCAGCAACATCTGCACCCCCCACCTGTTGATACACACCACAATCCCACACTACTCTGCTCTCAGTTAATGTTTCATCTTCCCCTGAATCAGTTTGCAAAGGAGTATTTTGATCCACTTTAGGAGCAGCGATAAAACATTAAAGACGATAGGATTTGAAAATTAGATGTAATTGTTTATAAGTTACATGTTTATATGAGTGGCTGGTAAATTAATAAACACATAAAATCTAGAGCTGTGGGAATAGCCAAATTTAAATTAATGGATAATTCTTAAGGGACCCGCATTAATTCCCATGTTTCACTGTAAAGCAGCAGTTGTGCATCTTGTTGAAGTGGCACTGATCTCATCACTTCAACATGACTAATTAGTGATATTTGTGGCCTACATCACTTCCTGTGGGTTCACTGTGCCGCTGACAGCATTTGTCCTCAGAGACTATCTCTACCCTGTTATTAAGTCTGTGTTTACAGGAAAGCCAGGAGAGTGGTTAATGTTTGGTTAACCACAGTCTAAACTCCTGATAAGCCCCCTGAATTTCAACCTGAATCCTGCGGTTTGTTAATGACACAGGGTCTCCGAACAATAGCCCCCAGAGTGAGTTCATCCACCCAGAGGCACGTTTGTTTGAAATCAGCTGTTGGGTTTGGCAGGTGTGTGATGACTGCGATAGGAGCTCAGCAGAAGAATCTTTGTTTTTGTATAATCAGAGAAGGAAATAACAAATATTTAGGTCTGTGCCATGCTCTTTGTCTTTCTTTATCTCTCTGTCACCCACACACACACATGCACACACACAGTTGTGGTTAATGGAGTGATAGGAAAGGTCGTATGGGCAGGTGTGGGCCTGGTCTTACACTCCAGAATGCAAAGATTAGGATGATGCTGGAACATCTCTTATCATAGAATCTCTCACATCCCTTCATAATAAACCAGTGTTCAAGTCACCGGCATGTGAAACCCACCTCCATCATGGTTCAACGTGAATGTTTGCATGGATTCAGTTTGTCAGAAAGAAACTGCACTACTGAAACTATCAGAGTTACTGGCCCAAAATGTCTTGTACATGATGCTTGGTTTGACTTAACACATTGTTTTGAGAGGGCAAAGAAGTATTCAGCTGAATGCAATAACACTATTACAACCAAAAGTCCTGAATTCAAAATTGTATTAATCAAAATAATATGAGTATTTTAAATTAAATATAATTAAAGTACTTCAAATTATCAAAAGTGAAGTTACTGCTTTTGTTGAATGAGCCCAGTCATTTTTATATTATTAGATCGTTATCATGATGGCTTAGCATGTCAGCTATACCATAAAGCTGTAGCTAGTCAAGTTAAAGCTAACTGTTGCTGCTTCATATGATGGTTAGTTCAATCTATAATGGCACATTGTATTTAATATATATATATATCAAATGTATGAAACATCTTAGACTGTATTAGAGTGTAATTCTTAACAGGCTTAGCAGATTAGAAAGTGCAACATTCCCTCTGAATTATGGTGAATTAGATGTGTAAAACAGCATAAAATTAAAATATTCAAGAACAAAGAGTGTATAATTCTTAGTCACATTCCACCATTGTCAAAAAATCTTCACTTTTTTCCTGCAAATCTTGTGCTTCTTAACCAATAACTCATGATACATAATTCAGATTTTCACTATTTCTCAATAATAAGTAGCATTGATACACTTTTAGTGGATGAA
>JAPZDY010000011.1:16416142-16429989 GCA_029783645.1 Ctenochaetus hawaiiensis
CTTTTAGTGGATGAAACATCTGTGTTTCAGGAATACAGACAATTTTCTTTAATTGCATTTTAATTACAGTAGCAAGAAAAGCACAGCTGTTACTAATCACATTTAATAAATGTAGTCATTATTGAGGTAATTTAAAATATCTGTGTTTTTTTCTGGAAAAAGGGCTTTTTAATTAAAAATGATGTTTTACTGTGAGTGAGAAAGGGACAGAGAACAAACAAGGCCCTGGGAGTTTTGAAAACACTACCAGATGGGGGCGTTGTCGCTCAGGTGATCCATCATAAATCAATGGTGGATTCAGTTGCCAATTGACACAAATAAAAAACAATGAAAAAATGCCACAAATTAGGAGACTGATTGAAGAGATTGATTTTTTAAAAGAAACTATGATCCAAGATTAGTTCTTTCAGCTCACTGAGTCCTTTTTTTGTTTTGATAATTTGGTGTTTGTGAGTGTGTGAATCATTGATTGCTAATGTCGGTGAAAAGGACTAGTAAGAGCAAATTGACACGACATATTGAAGACACTTATTGAATTAGTATAACGGTCCTGTATCATATTTAACCACTAATGAGGAGTGAATACAATTACTTCATTACAAGATTACGGATAATTTTGTTTTCATGTTGATTAGCGAGAGTTATAGGAGGAAAGTGGTGTTTTTACAAGTGGAAGATGGATTGTTTTACAAGCAGCAGAGGCAGACTGAGGGTGGGAGGGACAGGCGGAGACGTCACATCTGTTCCTGCCAGTCCCCAGCAGCCCTGAGAGCATGGGAACCCACATTTGCTCCGATGGTTGCAAAAGGCTTCACAGAGTACACTTCATTTATCAATTTAATAGGTAAAAGAGGCCATATGTGGGTCTGAATGGATTGTTTTTGGGGGCGTAAAGGATGGAAACTAATACAAGATTCAAATCCTGTTCCACCCGTCATTCAGTTGTGAGACAAAATAAACTCTACATGCTGAGTCTTGGGTACAGCAGGGAAAATAAAAGCATCTGTCATCAGTATTTCATGCATGCAGTGCGCTCTGTCTATGTAAATACGGCCAATAAAAGTATCTCCTGTCTGCGGCTTGTGGCCTGCACAGTGCTCAGTTTGCCAAAAAGGCTTTTGAGTTTCCTTTGCTGTCTTGTCCTGCCTTGGCCCTCAAGAATGGTGGCCACCACACTTTAATAAGCCATTTCACAGGGGTCAATTCTCCTTTCTCCACGGCGTCAGCTGGGTCGCCCCATACACCCTCTTCACCCCTTCCTCACCCAGGCTCCCCCCACTGGCATGTGTTCGGCCCAACGTTGTTTACTGGACTGAGCATTTAGAGGGGTTAGCATTTCACCATGGCAGCTGTTGGCACCATGTGCCTCCCCCTCGGGCGGCTGGCCGACGGCACGCAGGCCACTGCTTCACACACCCTGCAGCATCCCCCTGAGGACCCTGCCCTCCCTCGCCCTCTTAGCTTGGCCTAAGTTAAAACCAGTAGCCTTGATCGGATATCAGACACCGGTTTAGTGTGAAGACAGAGTTGTGGCTTTAATCAACGGCTTCCGGAATCGACTCCGACTCAAAGCCAACGTGCTTCGAGCTTGAAAAGTGTAACTTCAGTACCAATAAAGAGCATCCACATTGTGTCAGTGGACGTGTCTTTACATTTGACATGTACAGACTTCATTCATTCCAGCTTGAAAGCTAATATCATCATCTGTCATTGGTAGGATTATGGACTTCTGTCACTTCATTTTCATGTCACCTCTTTCGTTGATTGGCCTGACAACTGTAACGACCACCAGGAAAAAACCCAATGAGAAGCTTCAGCTCGAGACTGCTTGTGTTTTTAGACATGCTAACATGACAGTTTCATTCTGCTGGTAAGTTTCCCACTTTGGTCTGGAGTGAAATAGCTGGACAACTATTGGATTTATTGCCATGGAAATTTTACCAAAAATAATGCCCCCCAGAGGATAAAACCGCATGACTTTAGTGTTTACTGGACTTTTCCTCTCGCATCAGCTGAATTTTTGGTTTTAAGTTCATTGTCTCCTGAATGATAAAAATGAATTTCTGTGAAATTTAGTACAGATGTTAATGGTACAAAGACAAAGTGGCCTTCTGACGTTGGTGATCCCCTGACTTTTCCTGTGGAGCCTTGTGCTTATTAGCTAATTTAACATGCTAACAGTAAAATAAGATGCATTATTTGTTAGATCTCAGCACCACTTTGCATAAATACAGCAAACTGCACCTTTTGAATGGCTGTTGACCTTTCTTGTTCAGGAGTAAGAAAAAAAACTCTGAAAAGTTCTGCTTAAAACATGACAAAGAAAACACAGGAAAGGTCAGTGACAGCAAAGTAACAAACTGCTCATAAAGAGTGGATGGAGGGAATTATGTGACTTATCTGTGTCACATGTAATTCTGTAGTTCTGCCAGCAGATTTTGGCTGTAATTTATCGCCTGCTGCCATGCTAGAGAGGCACACAAACAATTATTTTAAATACAAACCCACTTGAAGAGATACTTGGAGATCCAAACATGTTAATATCTTAATTTGCTTTGAACCAACCCAACATGAGCACATCTCTGTGATTGGCAGATGGCTGTGATTTTGGACAGAGAGATTGTGAATGTTGGTAATCTCATCCCACCCACCCCTGAGAGTCTAGTGAGTCTTGAGAGAGTGGTGTAGGGAAGCAAGGTCAGGGTGACAGTTGTCAGACCCCCATCCATACCATTTGGATGGAAAGTGATACCACAGACAGCTGACGCTGCCTCTGTCACTCTCGGGGTTAATTTGGAGCGTCTTAACATTCACTTTGCTCTGGATGGATTTGTAATGAACGTGGAACACGGAGGTAAATGGAAATCTCAGCATCTGTGTCTCCTTATTTTCTCCCCCTCCTCTCTCTCTCTAACACACACACACACTGACACTGAATATAAGCCAACATCTCACGGCCACAGAACAGATTCTTGTGGTTGTCTTGCAACCACAGAGTCATGTGGTCACCATAACTCTTTCAATCATATACATTGTGGCGAGGCCTGTCACTCCCTTCAGCGTACATCCACCCCACCCACGCACTCTTGGGGCCCGGATCATGATGAGAGACCCCTGGTGAATGTTTTCCTTCTTCATCACAGGCAGGCTGCATATAAGGAGGTCCCTAAAATATACAACGGAAAAAGGGATGAGGCTCTCTAGACACCAGGTATTGAATCTCCAAAAGGGATCCAAAAACTTCACACACACCTTCATCGCCAGCATGTGGATACGAGGAGGTATAAATGGGATAAACTGAGCCACAGCGTTATATTGTACCGTGCTGTTCTGCCTCCCTCAGAGGATGGTTATTTGTTATAAACAGTTTCAGAGTTCCAGTTTTAATGATTGAACAAAAGTGTTTGTGTGTTGATGTACAGTGACGTCTTTGTTAAAAGTGTTACTACCTTGTTATTGTTCTCAGTCAGATGGAAATGTTAGTCTGACTGTCTGTTAAACACTTTGATCCAGACTGAATTATCTCAACAGCTGAAATACAACAACATTTTGCACATAATGAAACTTGCTGACTTTGGTTATATAATGTCTTTTCCTCTGTCAACACCAGAAGCTTGAGCTTTAGGCTCAAGGGGAACTCCACTAATGTCACGTATCAAACTCTATTTACGAGTTTCAAAGAGTCTCACTGCAAAAACAGAGAATTTTGTGTGCGGAGCGGATGCTGTGCAAAGTCTGACAAATAACTTCAAGTGAAGTTTCTTCAGTTTGCAACATCTGAGGTTGAGAACCACAAGTTTAAAACAATATAAACTCTCTAATGTGTCTTTGTTTGAGGATGGCTGCTTAAGTGTATATTGGTCTTTGTAAGCATAAAATATCCATATCATTGGTTAAACTGCCTGTGGTGGAGTTGTAATGTGGGAAATGTAGACATGTTTTTGAAGTAATAAGAATGAGCTGATTAAAAAAAAGGTCAGTATCTCTGGTTCTGCTGAATCGTAGTTAAACTGTCTATGAGACCAACAGTGTCACAGGATTGCAGTGCTAAATCAGTGTTATTCAGCGTAAAATGTCCTAATTATTGTATCAATTGCCTTTGCTGAACTGATTTCACTTGTCATTTAATGCCGCTAGCTCATCAGAATGAATGTAATCAGTGAAATATCTCCATGTCAAAAATGAAATTTGTCCAGTACTTTGGCTAACAACCTAAAAACCTGCAAAACTCTGTTTATAACCACAGACTCTCACTCTTGATGTTCGTTTGATTATCTTTCCTATCTGTAATGAAACCGATTCATCAGCTTTTTATGACACATCATCAGTCAGACAATCACACACGTTTCAAATAAATAATCAAAACAGCCAAACTGGGCTTTGAGGAAGAAAAAGCAAATCATTATCTTGGAGGTACTGGTTCAGTTTTGACCCACTGTGCTTTCAACAGGTGCATACACTCACAGTTTTCATGTGCTAAACTGGATATTTCTGACATTTCACATTCACTTCCAGTTTTCTCTTCATATGAAATAGTCTCACAAATCCAGCTAAACAGTTGTCTCGTTTACAACATGTCTGATCATTTCCTGCCCTCTCGAACCCTATTGTTGCTGCTGTCGCCACATTCCTATCTCCATTGAGTGTTAATATATAAACGCAGAATTAGTCTCTAATGATAGAATTTGCCATCCTAATTTGGCCGACACTGAGTGAACTTTCTCTTTGTGCCCCAAAACTTGGCCTCCTTTCAAAGAGAGATGGAGAAAGCATACTGGCATCCATTAGTGTCCATTAGTACCAACATAGGTGATGTATGTGAAAGAGGGAGATAATTATTCATTGTCACTTAAGTGTGGGAAGAATATAAACATTCAGTTAGTTATGACAGAGATGTAAAGCTGGATTCACAACTCTTTGAGGATTAAAACACAACCCAGCCGTGTCTTTGCTAAACAATCATTAAAATAACTTTACTGTGTAGTTTTAGTATTTTCTGCTCCCTTGTCCACGTTTTAATTTGTGTTTTCATATTCACACAAAAATGCTTGCAGAAAACACACTTTATAAAGTCAACAAACTACAGGGGCTTGTCTCTGAACCCCACATGTCTGTTGAATCTTCTCCCAAAGTCTTTCTCTTCACTTGCCTCTTGTTTACATTCCTTACCCCCAAACCCCCTAACCAGAGCTAATCTCATCAGTAAATTCCCCGGCTGAACAAATATCTCCTCTCATAGTGAATATTCTCACTCTTTGTGTCCGTGCACACACATTGTGCATGTGCAGATGCACACACTCTCACACACACACATGCACACACATGGAGCTTTCACGCATATAGTTCCAGTTAGCTTTCCTGACTGTGTTTTGTCTTTGATCTCTTTGCTAGACAGAGACCTTTGGTTAACATCTTTTCTCCACCGTGAACAAACTATGAGTCAGCAGCAAATAACTGTCAAGGTCTCATTCTCACTTCTTGTTTTCGTTTACTCTTTTGATTCACTCTCTGCAGTAGAGGGAGTCAGGCTTTGGTGTGATGGGTTGTGGGTTGTGGGGGGTTGTGGGGGTGGGGGGGGGGGCTGTGGGTTCAGCAGGATAACGAGTATGATTGTTCCAGTGTCGCAGCATTTGGCTGGCAAGAGAAACGCACCGACATACTGGCCGGAGAGAGAGAGCTTTGGGGTGGAATAAGGAGGTGAATATGAAAGGCTGGGTGGTCAGAGAGACAGACAGGCAGACAGACAGGGATGGTTATGTGTCTCTAGTGAGCTACAGAGCAGAGCACGGGCCTCCAACTGTGTGACCCTGACCCATTCGTGCAACTATTATGGATCGGATCAGTGGGCCTGTAAAGGCCAACTGCAAGACTTGCTGCAGCTCCGGACCTCAGCCCAAACCAGCCAATGTGCCCTTCTGAAGGCCTTGAACTTTGTTTAGTGGAGCAGCAAATCTAATTTATGTTTTTTGGTGATTTGCTGATACAGTTGATTTCTGTATTTGGTGAGTGTGTGTGTGTGTGATTGTGCTTCTCCAGTTGTCCCTTGTGTCACAAAGTTGTGAATTAGGGCCTATTTCCTGCCCTGTTCTCACTTTGGGCTATATAGATGGGGGAAGGACCCAGAGTAATGGTGTTGTCATGTGTGTGTGTGTGTGTGTGTGTGTGTCTATAGGTATGTGTGTCTTGTGTAGGACAGTGTGGAGCCGGGTCCTTCCTGCGTTCCATTGTCCTTCAGCAAACATGCGGATACACACAGACATGCAAACACATACATGTAGTTAATGGGTATTTAAATTGATATTATTGCATCCAACAACATAAAGGAACAAATTGTCATCATGTCATTTTGGAAGGTCATTTAGCCAGTTAGATGAGACCCTCATCTTCATCTCAATTATTATATTTAAAGGATAAAATTCAGGAGTCAGTTAAAAAAAAACCTGTACACATTTTCAATTAAATATATTACTGTAGTCTAGTTGTGATGTGATGTATTTTTTAATGTCAGGCAGTCCAAAACATAAATCTAGACTATGTTATATTACAGAAATGTTTCTCTCCGAATACTTGCCTTTGGTGATGTCTCTTTAGGAAACTTCTATGTCGGAGCCAAAGACTTCAAGACTGAAATTTAAAGCAAAATCTGTAGGTGTGCAGTTAATTAGCTTGCCAGACATCTGTAGCCCTCTCCTTATCGCTGCTAGAGGCTAACAGTGCTAGCAACGTTAGCTGCTGCTAGCATTAGCTTAATTTACCTAGAAACTGGAAGTCAGAAGCCAAAAGTCGAAGCTCAGAATGACATCACACTTAAGTTGACAGCCTGCCAATACAACAGGTTTTTTAAAAAACAACATTTTACAGGATGGGGAAGCAGAATTTTCTCTCCCTGGGTTAGCAATTGTTAGCAACACAAGCTAATAGCAATGGATTATGCAGTGCTCTGCTCCTACGAACACTTGCAACTTGTCCACAGACAGAATTGGGCACTACTGTAAACACAAGTAAGACAGAACCGATGAATGAGGATATTAACGCTCTTACGACTAACAAAGCTTGTAGCAGCCATCTTGGATTTTAAGGTTCGTAAAACATGACTTCCTCTTTCAGAGTTCAGACTTTTGGGGTTGTTCTAGTTAAAATCCCAAAACAGGAACAGGTAATTGATTACGTAATTTGAACTTCCCTGTTCAAATTACATAACCAATAACACACTAAAATCTCTAACTGAATTTGCGGTTGTTAGGATGGATTATGGGAAATGCAGGCATCAGCTTTCAAGACGGAAGTGTGATGTGCAGAAGAGATTTTCCTGACTCTGCTGCATCGATTTTAACCCTTTTTTTTAACTTTACATTGTTAGTCCGACAGAAAGGGTGCAGCATTAAATAAGTGGATTACTTTTTGTTAGACTATTTTTGCTTACAATGCTTTAAAACTTCAACATTATTCAAATATGCAGTGATGAGTGGGATCCGTCTTCTGTGCTGACCTGCCACTGGGAATTAGCTATAATGCAAAGTGCTTGATCCGTAATACTCTTTGCTCATTACTGACTGTCTGGGCATGTCTGACATTAGCATGACTTACATATGAGAGGTTTGTCTGAAATGTGAATGTGAAGACCATCAGAGGAGGGTGATAATTGGGACACCTGAGGACCTCTGTTCTCTGATCCAGGGAGCGTTTACTTCAGAGAGAAAACAAACAGAGGCTTCACAGTGGGGATCAATGTTCCCCTTGATAAGATGATGTACACTTTCAATCACTTATCTCCGAATAACCAGCAGAGAGTCTGTTTTCCAACAAACAGCAGCCGATTCGGTCTAAGCCCTTCAGTAAATACTGAGCCATCACACCGACAGAAACAAAGGTGTGAATGGTCCTCAGGAACAGCAGATTAGGCGAATTTCTCCACTGCTGTAGAAGAACTGTTGTTTGTTGGTTGTAAATCGATAGGAAGGCTTTGTAAATTGTTGGTTAAATGTATAAAATTTACAAAGAAAATATGCAGCTGTAAGAAAACTGGCCATTTATGCAACTTAAGGACCATGTAAACGATTTTTTTCAAGATTGGATGAAGATAGAGAAGTGGTTTTCAGAAAAGTGCTGACTTAAATTGACCTTTATAAGATGCATATGTGTGTTCTGTTTTTGATAAAAAAAAAAAATTAAAGCACATTTACACATCACATGTGAGCAACACAAATGTCATTTACGAAAAACAGATTGAATTCACAAAATAAACAAATGTTTAAAACCACAAAGTCTTGTTTAACTTCGTCTGAATTTAGCTGGGATACATTTCCTTTTGTTTCATAAACTTAAGTATTAAATCAAAGAAAATATTGTTGAATCAAACATTCATGTTCATTTTTAAAGCACTTTCTTGACACTAAATAACACTTTTCAATGCCTGTTTTGTCCAATACTGTCACTGTCACTGTGCTTTTTTGGGATGTTGTCGCAATCGGTTGGGTGTGAACCAAGAATAATACCTCCAGCTCTTGTCAGACTTATAGGTCTGATAGTAGGATGACATCATGTAGTGCTTGTCAGGGAGAGCTATACTTTTTATCATAGCCTCTGGCCTCACTCTATTCCTGCTCCCGGAGGAGGAAGGAAGGGAGTCCGAGTTAAAGGAATAGCAACAAGCTGCAGGTCAGACTCTGCAGCCCTCGACGGCCAGAGTTCACACTGCAGAGGGCAGTCGCATTTATATTTAATCTCAAAGAAATTACTCTGTTTTCTTGCACTTTGCATTGACCTCTCTGGGTTTTGTTTCTATATTAAGCTTTGATAGAGTTTGTTTTCCGAGCTTTGGCTCTTCCCCTTTCCAATCTTGTGAATCCATTACAGAGCATTTTCTCATGGCCTTAACTTTCCACCCAAAAAACAAATAAGTAGGCCTATCTTAAGTCGGAGGAGGGAGTCTCACAAGCAGAAACAAGAGTTCAGATTTCATGACAGATAAAAGACGGCACGCTCTGCCAGCACAAATCGGCACTTTTTTTTTATTTAAAAACCACACCTTACTACGCGTATTGAGGATGCAGCAGGGCATGTATTTCCCCCAGGCATGACTGAGTGTGTGCCTGCCACATTTGACATTTCTCACGGTGGGTCAGGTGTTTTCCTACTCTCACACCACATGCCCGTACACATCTCTTTTTGATTTCGTACATCCAACAAAGTCCCTCAGCGCTTCATATTTGCTTTTCTGTTATGCAATAAATTTATGGCTAATTGCTCTCACTCTCTTTTTTCCTCCTGTGTTTCTCCCGGTGTTTCCCACACTTCATGCACCTCAAGAGACCCAGCCCCTTTTTAGAGTCAGCCCATTTGGCAATCACACCAACAGAAGGACCAGCATGTGCGTGGGCTTCATAATAAAATAATCTTTGCCCTGGGGTGCTGAAACTCTGCAGCTACTCCCTGACAGTTTCACTCGCCTGAAGATAGAGGAAAAAAAAGGGGAAAATAGGAATCTGGCACAGACATGCTCTCTCGGTGTTGCTCAGCAAAACTGTATGTTGCAACATACGTGTTATAAAAAATATCATATATCATGCAATGCGTGTGGAAAGATTTTACCAGACAGATACCAGACAGTCAAGTGGTTTGCAGGTTATGTGGAACGAGGACGCAGTTATGATGTGAGAATGAAACTGTAACAGGAACTGACATGTAAGCTTACTTTATAAAGTTTTCTGTCAAGGCAAACAAATTTCAAGCAGATACATGAAGATTAGGATTCTCACATCAGATGCACAGAAGTGTGAGACTGAAACATGATGAACTGGCTTCTCCAGTCATAACGTTTGTACCTGACAATACACAGAGTACAACTTTGTGCCTCTCCAGTGTCTTCGGTGGGAAAACTACTCAAACATTTTATATAAATAAAGTCAACGCAACAGTGTCAACATACTGCATTTACAATCTGCCAAATTAAACAGTCTGAATTATAATCAGCAAAGTTTATTCAAAGTAACAATAATAAAAGTACCTGTTATTGTTTAATGTATATTCTAATAAATGATATTATCAGTTTTGTTAGCAAAAGTTGAGCCATTTCAGCCGTTTAGAAACTTATGAATCATGTTTCATATGTTGTTTAAAATGAAGTTGTTTGAGTTTTATAAATACCAGAGATGTCACATAAATGTATTAGTAGCAGCAGATATGCTCAGTCTAGTATATGAATTGCTAATTTGTACTTAATTATACCACCTGAGTAAATGTACTTGGTTACTTTCAGTAGCAGAGAACATATTCAGCTCCTTCATTGAATAAACAGTAAAAGCAGCAATACCAAGATATAACAATACTCCACTACATGTCAGTCATATGTTACTTAAGTGAAAAAGATCATTAACACAATGTTGCAGAAGTAAAAGTATACTTTTACTGTATGGATTATTCACCATACAGCAATGTGTTAAGTGAGCGGTAAAATCTAATTGCATTATTATTGTTTTTCTATTATGAAAGTGGCATTTTCTCTAAAATGTGGCTAGATTTAAACCTACACACTTAAATGAATAAATAAAAATGCTTAATATTTTGTAAACTTAACATATGCATAATCTTAAGTTATAAAATAGCCCATTGGGTCTACTTCTAGTTGCCATGAATGTAATGTAATGGAATGAAAAGTAGGCAAGTTTTTCCCTTTGAATGTGAATGTTGTGTTGTATCAGTTGTTACAGATCTTCAGTAAAAAGCACTTAGTTATTTTCCATCACCGTCTAATGTTAAATAATTCTACCATTGGACAGTGAGGGGGGACGACTGTTTGTCCCTCCGGCAGCGTGTGAAGAGAGAGAGAGCCAGGAGGAGGAGAGGAGGGAGGGGAGGAAGTGGAGGAGTGGGAGGAACTTGCAGAGTTGCCTTCAGATTTCATTGAGAACTCGGAAAGCATCAGGTCAACATCTATGAAGTGAGACCTCCCGAAGACTTTTTTCTTTTGCTCTCTTTCTCTGTTGGATTAATTTTTTTCAACAGCAAAGGATATATATATCTATTTCAAGACAACATCTGGAGGAAACCAAACTGCGGATCTATGCGAACCCTACGCGGGAGTCAACGACATTTGTGAAGCTGAAGAGGAGGAATGTATCGTTTCTTTGTGAAACTAACATTTCTGATTCCTGCAATCGTCATCTCACAAGGTAAAGACTCCAACAGATTTGTATTAAAAAATCACAGGCTGCAGAGTTTGACTGAAGATCAGCGAGGAAACTCACACAATTACACTTATCTCGCGAATAAGTTTCTAGATAATTAACATCTGTGTTTATTTGATCAGCAGCGGGTGGATTTAAAGAGCTGGCCCAGATACGCATGAGCAGAAGATCATAAACTGATGCGTTCTTGTAAATCTCTCAGAAAGTTTTTTTTTTATTGGGTTATTTTAAGAGCCGCTCCTGGTCGTGGG
Source organism: Ctenochaetus hawaiiensis (assembly GCA_029783645.1). Taxonomy (NCBI): domain Eukaryota; kingdom Metazoa; phylum Chordata; class Actinopteri; order Acanthuriformes; family Acanthuridae; genus Ctenochaetus; species Ctenochaetus hawaiiensis. The sequence goes on from JAPZDY010000011.1 coordinate 16,427,580, forward strand.
AATGAATTCACTACAAGTGCGTGAGCCAAACGCTGCGGTGCGCCTGGCTGCTGCAGAGCCCGCTTGAGAAAGTTATTTTGCACGAGTTAACTGTTTACTTTGTCCGCACAGGCACACAAGTCATACAAGCGCAATCGGCCGGACGGGTCTTCTTCTAATGCTTATATAAAAAAACTTACTATGAGGACCAAAACAACGTTATTTAAGCGGCTTTGCTTGCAGATTTATTTAATGCCCAGTTAAAATGATCCTTGAATGTAGGCCGTGATAAACTTTTAAATTCTCTGAACCGGTTTTAAATAACACGGGAGATAATAGGAGCTGGTGCGTGTGTTGGGGCAGGGGGACGCGGGGTGGGGGGGGTGGGGGCACCTTTTGTCTGCATGTGTGGGAGAGTGTTGTGAGTGCCGGCTGGAATTGGGTGGGGGGTGGAGGAGGTGCTGTTATTCCCGTCTGCCGGTAAACAATGCCCGAGGAGAGTGTTTTATGGCTCGTGCTGGACTCTGATTTCTTTTGTTCCGCATCTGAGCCCCGCAGCTGCTGCGCTTTCCCCGCAAAAGCGTGCGCCCCCCACCCCGCCCCCCCTTTAAAAAAAAAAAGCCACGCACCACGCGCTCTGGCCTCACCGGTGTCCACAACAGGCTTCCCAATATCCCCCACGGACAACTGTGTAACAAATCAATTAAAGAACAGCATTTTATACGGGCACGTATGGATTAAAAATTAAATTACCGAGAATAAAGATGGCATTAAAAATATCACTGATGAATAATTTCCTATATGATTTCAACTCCTCCTAATCCCAGTTAATCCTAACGTCTTGTTTAACAGTGTGGATTTCACATGTAGCCCACCACAGCCACTGTGCGCCACGTTGGATGAGCTGTGTTTTAACAGTTTTTCGTGTGCTCAACAGGTCTTAAATGCTCCCTCCCCACTGAATCATGCCTAAACGGAGGAAGGTGTGAAGCCACCTCAAATGGAAATGGAGAATGCAAGTAAGTAACAATGTGAGAGCAACATGTGAAGCACCAGATGATCTGCTGCTGACCACCACAATGCTTTTGCATTTCCTGTTATCTTTTTTTTTTTGTGGTATTTTTTCTGGTCTTTCCGCCTTAGAAGTGCAGTGTAGTGTAATTTTGGTACTCGAAAGTGTTTTTTTTTTTTTGGTTGGAAAGAAAAAGGGGCCACATATTCCCCCTTTTCATTCCAGCCTTTGAGCGGGCCCTCTGCCCAGCAACCGGAGGCCCTTGAGTTTCTTCTGGGCTGGTGTGCTCCTGTACCCCTCCAGGAGCCACATTACTCCGTGAGGCTACACACATTCCCTAAAAAAAAAAGGAGAATAGAGTTTAAGAAGTGAAGAATTAAAAAGAGTTGGGTTCTGGAGAGGTAAGAGAGGGGGTGACTGGACAAAAGCCCCCCCCTCCTCTCATCAGTAGGCCTGTTAATGAATGCAAGACCCCTTCACCAGCGAAGTGAGAGGACGCGTCCAGTCCTAAATCTTGTTTTTCTGCCCTTTCATGGGCGACAGCTGGGGCTCGCCCGCCGCCCGTCACCCATTGTCCTGCAGTCAGAATAATGCTGTGTGACTAATCTGAGTGGGGCTTCCCATCAAGCCGCAGCCACCCCAAACACCACAACACACACCAAACCCCTGCCATAACCCCCACCAACCCCCTCCTCCAACCCTCAAAAGGCTTGTCTCCTGCTTTCTGAATGGATGCAACCCCCCCCCTCCCTCCGTCCCATCACCTCACCACCCCCCATCTCACCCGCTTATGATCTCCATTAGAAAGCCAGATGGCTGTGAAATGTAATTGGATTGGATGTCAAGAGAGTGAGATTAATTGGGATAAAGTGCAGAAATTTGAAGGCAAACAAGTGGGAACAGACAGAGAGGCAGATTGTGTGCTATTTGTTTTCGGCTATGTTAATAGTTTGTGGGTGAGACACTTGATATGCTAACACACTCTCTCTAATCTGACCTACATGTTACTCTGTGAGCTCGCTGATGCATACTGAAGGTTTTTTGTGCAAGTGAAAATTGAGGTGAGAGGAAGATTTTAGTGTTAAGGTTTCACTCACAGACAATCAAAGGGGAAATTGGGAAGGTGCTTTTTACAAACTTAAACATTTTTTCCACCAGTTGCATCTTTTTTATCCATGGAGAAGCTCAGGGGTGGCCTGGTGTACCCTCGGGGCATGTGGTCATGGCAGGCGCTTCTCTGCTCTGCAGGGACAAGGGGGTGCTATTGAAGAGCCCATGCTGTTAGCCTGGGGCCACCAATTCACGATATCTAATCTGCACGCTCCACACACACACACACACTCACACACACACACACACAGACCTTCATACAGACTACCGCACGTGTGCACACACACGCGCACACAGAAACTCTCCCTT